>ML816375.1:17617-28672 GCA_009831015.1 Picea engelmannii | reverse complement strand
TAATGGCCTAAAGCCGACATAAATAAAATAACATTACTAATCTAAATTACAACTAATGGCCTAAAGACGACATAAATAAAATAGCATTACTAATCTAATATGCCCCAATTAAGGGGTAATGAGCCAATATTAGGGCTTAACAAGTAATTAATGTAAAAGATAGTTAATCTTGTCAATATTGATTATATTATGATCTAGTGAGATCGGCCATGTTGTGCCAATAGACACTTATGTTGACAGGTTCAGTCTAGTATAAGTAAAGGTAAATTTCCCATTGAGGAATCATATATTTTGTGTGAGTTTGGAAATTTTAGCAAGTACATCTACTAGGGAAAAGTGCACACCTCTCTTGGTGCTAATCTTCTAGGGTTTGTGAGCAGCCTTTTGTGTGCTAGGTTTTCTTGGTGGTGAAGGTATTTCTCTTGAAGAATATAGGGAAGGATTGGCTGGGTTTTCTTCCCTTTTTGAGAAGGGTTTCCCATGATACTTCTTGTGTAATTGTGCATGGTGTTTATTCTTTTGATCTTGGTTGCTGCAACAAATTGTCTATGGTTTAAGTAAAATGCTAAAATGGAATGAACTTCATGCTTAAGCCTAGATTATTGAAAAATCAATAGTAGGCATACCCTTTCTCTAATGAATAACAATCATGGTCGCTAAATTAGATACACTACAGATTCATGAAGTATGTAACACGAAAAATCATGGACACAAAGGCATACATAGTGGATCCATATCAAAACAATATCGTGTCCACAAGAAAATACATAGTGGGTCCACATGTCAATGTTCATTAGGAGAACCACTAGAATTTAGTGTGCAAATTGGTTCTACAAAGTACCCATAGAGTGGTGGTACTATATAATAAAATCAAGGGATAACACCAAACATGGATGTTATTATATCTTAATCTCTTTGATTTGAACTCACCGTAAGTTCAAATCTACCCCATGCAAATAAATGATCTGAAGTTGAACATGGGAGAAATAGTCTAATCACTAGTGACTAATGTACATTTTTGTTAGATGTGAGGTTACCCACTGATGATGAAAATGAGCACCAAGGTACTTAATACATTTTAACACTATGAGCGGAACAAATTGATTAATAGACTGAATACAATAAACACAAAGATGTGAAGAACAACACCAATATCCAGTGAACAATATCTTCTATTGAATAAATGAAATAGGCTGAAACTGTAAAACTGCAGAACTGAAACACTTTCTCAAATGGTGGTAGCTATCTCTGAGAAGAGATGTAGCTTCTATGTGCATCCATCTGGTAAAAATGATTACAACGAGGCTCCAGAGGCCTTTTTGATATTACTTCTGAATTCCAAAACCCTAGACATATAAAAACCTTACCCTAGGAGATGAAACACCAAAAGTTATGTGGGCCCCTATGGGTAAGTTGGTACCTCAACTTCCTGGGGTCGTAAATTTTGCATACAATCTCCATTTTAGGCGTGTAATAGCCCATTGGAAAGGTATTTTATAGAAATACACATTACGCCATCAAAATCTAACTCTGTCTATAGTTTGACTACGACGAGCCAAAAAAACATTGTTTAGGGCCCCAAAATGACCCTGGAAGTACAACAAGATGTGTTGACATGAAAACAAAAAAAATAAGTTCGTTGGATTTGTTAATGTTTATGCCATTATTATAGTTCTTTGCATTTCAATAGATAATAGCAACATAAGAACAAGATCACTAAGAAATACACATTCATAAGAGACACAACATTTATCCTGGGAAACCCTCTAGGGGAAGAAAACCCAACAAAACTTCCTTAATATAAATAGCCAATACAATGCCAAGAGATATTATGCTAAAACAGAAAGTCCTCTCCCAAGATATGCACCACTCTCTCTCTCCTTTGCTGGTAACAGATCATAACTTGTCTCTCAAACTGAGAAAGTGAGTTGTGATCAAATGAGGCGCCAGCCTCCTTTATTTATACAAGTTCTGGCACGTGTGAAGTGTCTCTTCATTGGCAGGGCCAACTTCTCCATCTGGGTGGGTAAACCCACCTTTATTATATTTCTGGGTCTTTTAATTAACTGCTGGGGCCAACTTCTTATTCTGCCTATTACAATTGTCTATTGACCAATCCGCAAAAGGGGATTTGGTCCTAATACAATAGTCGACATGATAAATCCACAATGGGGATTGATCTTATGAATAATATATCAATAATAATAAGAATACTCTTTGCAGTTACATTATTTTAACACCCCCCCTTAACAAGAAGGGTATTCTTCAGTAGCATCATGCGAGAGAGAGATGACAAAATCATCAACATCATCAAGTGGGAGGACAACATTATCAATATCATCTTGGATGACGTATCTATAAATCATCAAAAGTTTTCTTCATCGACAACGTCATCATTCACAAAGGAATGCCATCATCATCTGCATCAATATGTATCAGTAAAAAAAATGATACCTCTTCACAACACTAGGATGGCACATCACAATACTACACTAGCTCATTTTCACAGCTGTTAAGCTGGTAGCTCAGTGTTAGTCACATCTTGCTTTACGTCTAACAACTAGGTCAGAAGAAAGGAACACATCATCACCTTGTTTTACATCTAATAACGAAGTCAGAAGCAAGGAATCATCTTGCTTTACATCTAACAACTAGGTCAAAAGCAAGGAACACATCATCATCTTGCTTTACGTCTAACAATGAGGTCAGAAGCAAGGAATCATCTTGCTTTACGTCTAACAACTAGGTCAGAAGTAAGGAACACATCATCATCTTGCTTTACGTCTAACAATGAGGTTAGAATCAAGGAATCATCTTGCTTTACGTCTAACAACTAGGTCAGAAGCAAGGAACACATCATCGTCTTGCTTTATGTCTAACAATGAGGTCAGAAGCAAGGAATCATCTTGCTTTACATCTAACAACTAGGTCAAAAGTAAGGAACACATCATCATCTTGATTTACGTCTAACAACAAGGTCAGAAGCAATGAATCATCTTGCTTTACATCTAACAACTAGGTCAGAAGAAAGGAATACACACAACGTCTTTCTTTACGTCTAACAACGAGGTCAGAAGCAATGACTCATCTTGCTTTACGTCTAACAACGAGGTTAGAAGCAAGGAATACACACAACGTCTTTCTTTACGTCTAACAGCGAGGTCAAAAGTAATGACTCATCTTGCTTTATGTCTAACATCGAGGTCATAAGCAAGGAATACATATATACTCCCCCTTTTAGGGAGGGTCCTTTCAGACTATACCAAGCTTATCTCGAAAGTGTTCAAACTTTACACGAGATAGAGGTTTGGTCAACACATCAACAACCTGTTCATTTGTGCTAATGTACTGGAGCTTCAAGGCTCCTCTCTATACCATGTCGTGGATGAAATGATAGTAGATCTCTATGTTCTTTGACCTGTCGTGGAATGCAAGATTCTTTGTCATCTTTGTGCAGCTCTAGTTGTCACATAGAATCATGGTTGCTCTCATCTCCAAGTCAAATAGGTCAGTCAAAAAATTTCAAATCCATATAGCTTCGCAACTAGCAGAACATGCAACAATGTATTATGCTTCCACTGTGTTGAGAGCAATACTGGACTGCTTCCTACTCTGCCATGAGATCATGGCTTATCACAAATTGAAACAACATCTGGAAGTGCTTTTTCTGTCAGCAACGCTTCCTACCCAATCTAGTATCCACTCAATGTGAAGTCATGATCTCCATCATAGCTAAGACCATAATCCATTGTACCTTTAAGGTACCTCATCACATGTTTTACAGCCACTAGGTGAACACGTCTGGGCTCTACCAGAAACTGACTCAAGGTGTTCACTGCAAAACAAATGTGGTCTGGTGTTTGTCAGGTACATTAGTGATCCAATAATCTGTCTATATAGTGTGGCATCTATCAAGTCTGATGAAGTATCGACCATCAACTTCAGCTTCGTTTCCATGGGTGTATTCATGGACTTACATTCTAGCATGTCAAATCTCTTTAAGATTTTGACTGTGTACTTCCCTTGGTTAAGGAAGATCCTTTCTCTTATCTGCCATACCTCAAGGCCTAAGAAGTAATGCATTAGGCCAAGGTCTTTCATTTCAAATTATGTGGCAAGTCTCTTTTTACATTCAGTGATGAGATTTTCTTCTCTAGTTAAGAATAAGTCATCCACATACAGTAGTAGGATTACTAGTTCATTATCCATAATTTTGAAGTAGAGATTTGAGTCTTCTTTACTCTTAGTAAATCCTAATCTCGTCAAGAAGCTGTCTATACGACCATACCAAGCTCTAGGGGCTTGCTTCAATCTGTATAAGGATTTCTTCAATTTGCAAACATAAGACTTCCTGTCTTCAACCTCAAATCCTTGAGGTTGCTCTATATACACTTCCTCTTTGATGACACCGTTTAGGAACGCTGTCTTCACATCCATCTGGTTCAGCTTCCACTTCATCTTAGCTGCAAGAGCTATGGTGGTCCCAATCGAAGTGTATCTAGCCACAGGAGAGAATGTCTCTTCATAGTCAATGCTTCCTTTTGGGAAAAGCCATGAGCGACAAATCTTGCTTTATACTTCTCAATACTTCCATCAACAACATGTTTTATTTTGAAGAGCCATTTTGATGATACCACATCCTTACCTTTTGGTCTGGGAACTATTTCCCATACATCATTCTTTATTATGGATTGGTATTCCTTTGTCATGGCATCTACCCATTCCTTCTTTTGAATGTCTTCTTCAAAGCAGGTAAGTTCTTCATCAAGTAGATTACACATACAAGCTGTGTAACTGGAGAATGGCTTTGGTCTTTTCACCTGTCATGTGGTTCCTTCTGGAACACCATACTTCTCTCCATCTTGAATAAGCTCTCTTATCCAAGTAGGATTTCTTTTATGGGAGAAGGTCATTTGAGGAGGTTCTTGAACTTTTGTTATATCATGATCTTCATGAGTCTCCTCATCAAGGGAAGTTATGAATTCCCTTACTGGTTCGACAACCCTGGGAACTTCCCTCACGGATTCTGCAATCCTGGGATTTATAGGTTCCTCTTCATATACTTCTTCAAGCTGGCATCTTCTTGATTTCTTAAGTGCCACTTCTTCATCAAAGGTCACGTCCCTACTGATTTCAATATGGTGGTGACTAGGTATGTATATTCTGAAGGCCTTGGAGACCTCACAATATCCCACAAATATTTCCTTCTTTCCGGAGGGTTCCAGCTTGTTTCTTTTCTCTTTTGGTATATAAATAAACACTGGACATCCAAATATTTTTAGGTGGCTTACCTCTGGCTTCTTTCCGGTGACCATCTCTTTTGGGGTCTTGAACCCAAGTGCACTATGGGATAATCTGTTCTGCACATAAGCAACTGCCATTTTTGCTTCTACCCATAAGCACATAGGAAGCTCTTGATCGTGAATCATGGTCTTTGCAGCTTCCATAATTGTTCTATTCTTCCTTTTAGCTACACCGTTTTGTTGAGGATTATAGGGAGTAGTGAGTTCCCTCTTGATCCCAACATCTCTGTAGAAGTTTACAAACTCTTTTGAGGTATATTCTCCTCCATTATCTGACCTGAGTATCTTGATCTTTCTTTTAGAAAGATTCTCTATCAAGGCTTTGAATTCCTTGAATTTACTGAATACTTCATCTTTAGATTTCAAGAAATATATCCACGTCTTATGAGAATAGTCATCAATAAATGATACATAGTATACATACCCACTAATGGAGGATGATGGCATTGGGCCACACACGTATGAATGAATGAGTTCCAGTACTCCTTCTGCTTTGTTATCCCTTTTTGGAAAAGGGTTCTTGATATTCTTCCCTTGCGCAAATCCATTGCATATGCCTTCTTGATCAACCTTGAGTTCTGGTAAACCTATGACAACTTTGCATATGTATGGTAGTGCCTTGTAGTTGATGTGGGCTAATATTCTATGCCAATATTCTTCAATGGAGTGGGTCATGGCAGCTTCTGAGTGACCCTATAGATTATGCGAGCCACCTTCTTCTTTTAAATGATGATTGCTTCATATACGGTCTCTCCTTTAGCACGTTGCCTTCTGCAACCTTCGCTATAAATTCCTCATGTGACATGGAGCAAGGTCAACAAAACAACAAGCAAGAATAATATCGTTCTTGATAATATAAAGCAATAGCACGAACAATCATCACAGTAGCTCCTTTAGAGCTATTACTTATAATTTAGCAAAGATTAAAGGTAAGGAATACAATACAAAATGAGGTCAACACTATCATAGTGTTGTGACGAAGCATTCTTCCATGGCAACCTGGAACTAACACACGAGGTTTCTCCTAGAGGAGGTGTTAGTTGTATCAGGCAAAGAATATACCTCTATATGCTCACATGCTATTAGGTGTAATACTTTACAAGGACTGCTATCTCAACTATAGTCATCAACTTGTCATGTGTACCTTTGAATCTTGATTAATCAAACCTGGAGCCTTGTCCTCAAGAATGAGTGCTTGCTTTTCTTCCAGGTCTCCTTCACTCAAGTGACAAGTGCTTTCTTCAACCTATATTCTATACTAAGACAATACGCTAACTTGAAAAAAGGTTAGGTTAGAGGATAAGCTTTATGATCAACTTTGAATTCTTCTAATAATTTGATCATAGATTCAACATGCAACACTGATCAAGATAATGTTATGACAAATAGATGTATATCAGAATAATCACACCTGGGTTGCATCATTCCTTTGAATGTGGTGGATCTTGAGATCCTTCTAGATCTATGGAAAGAGATCCCTTCTCCTGCAAATACTCTTTAGGGTTTAACCATTAAACATATGTAAGTACATACCTCTGATAGAATTTGCAGGTAGTGGCTCCATCTAGTAGCAGCGGTAATCATTGCCAACTCTTGAGAAAATTTCAAGGGTGATTGCAACTAGTTCTACGGCTGTAACTACAACTGGTACTGTAAATGCAACTGGTTCTGAGATTGCAACTGCAACTGCAACTTAGGGTTTTCTAAGGGAACCCTAATTTTTCAAACTTCGAATTTTGAAATTATGATCCAGGGGATAGATGCACTGGGCTGAGGCAAGTTAGCTGGTGCAGTCGGAATTTCAAAAATCCAACTTTTACCCCCTCAAACTTGATCTGCAGATTTTTGGACTGGTGCTTCTGGTACTTTGGTTTTCTGGTACTTTGTGAAACTAGCGTTTCACTTTCCGGGAGATCTAGCCACTGAAAAGGTGTGCTCAAGGTTCCAAAATGATCCTTGGGGGAGGGCTCAACTTTCTAGGTGGTTTTGGAGCTAAAAAGCTTCACTTTTGAAAAACCCTAATTTGCAGGTACTACAACAGTGACGTTTTTCTCTTGCAAAATATGCTTCCTTCAGGTTGGCTCTGATACCATGTTAATGTTTATGACATTATTATAGTTTTTTGCATTTCAATAGATAATAGCAACATAAGAACAAGATCACTGAGAAATACACATTCACAAGAGACACAACATTTATCCTGGGAAACCCTCTAGGGGAAGAAAACCCAACAAAACTTCCTTAATATAAATAGCCAATACAATGCCAAAAGATCTTATGCTAAAACATAAAGTTCTCTCCCAATATATGCGCCACTCTCTTTCTCCTTTGCCGGTAACAGATCATAACTTGTCTCTCAAACTGAGCAAGTGAGTTGTGATCAAATGAGGCACTAGCCTCCTTTATTTATACAAGTTTTGTCACGTGTGAAGTGTCTCTTCACTGGCAGGGCCGACTTCTCCATCTGGGTGGGTAAACCCACCTTTATTATATTTTTGGGTCTTTTAATTAATTGTTGGGGCCGACTTCTTATTATGCCTATTACAATTGTTTGTTGACCAATCCGCAAAAGGGGATTTGGTCCTAATACAATAGCCGACATGATCAATCCACAATGGGGATTGATCCTATGAATAATATATTAATAATAATAAGAATACTCTTTGCAGTTACATTATTTTAACAGGACTAGGTGGGAGACCACCAGTACCCACCTAGAAGATGTGTAGGGCTTCCAACAACCCTGAAAGTGTATAACCCACAATTACAAAGAAGTACAAAAGAACGTGTTGAACTAAAAACTGTAAAGAGGATCCAATTGGAATAGGTGGGTGGCCACCAATATCCACCTGGATCAGTCCTTCCCACTTAGGAATCAATGGTCTCCATTACGTTGAGGTCCCCCATCAGGTGATGAAAATTTTGCTGAATTTATCCCTTGGTGAGCCATTTTCCTTGGTGTAGGAGATACCCTACCTTGAAAACCTGAAACAGTTGTATCCTCTACTGGTGAGTGCCCTTGACCTATGTGTCCACTATCTAATCAGTGGATTCCTGTTCCATGCAGTCATGGTTGAGCTTTTTTGGTGTCAGCTGTTCTGTGATCTCCGAGGTGTCCAATAATGGTGGAAAATATGGCCGAAGGAGGTCCACATTAAACACCAGGTGCAAGCCAAGGAAAGGTGGAGTGTTGATCTTAAAAACATTGCTACCCATATCCTTGGTGATAATGTAAGTCCCATAAAGAAGTGGGCAGAGCTTCTGATGGGGCCTTGTAAGATGCTCCTTCTGCAAATGTAACTAGAATTTGTCTCCAACCTAAAACTGGTGCAGTACCCTATGTTGATAATGGCACTACTTGTACTTAGCATTGAATTTCTACAAAATCTCATGGACCTGTTGGTGGATGTGCTAAATCTAATCAATGAATCTGGTGGATTTTTTCATCTCAAACTGAACATGGGAGGAGTCTGTATATGTTGTGGCAAGAGGTAGTGCAATATAAATGGGACCCAAGGGATGGAATCCCAACCCCACTTGAAATGGGCTATGGATGATGGAGCTATGGAGAGCCTTGTTGTAACTGCGCTGAACATACGGGAGACTCTCATCCCATGTACGCATATTCTTAGAGTTTTACATGCACAATATGTGCACAATCATCCAATTGACAACCTCTATTTGGCCATCTATTTGGGGGTGGAAAGAAGTGGATTTTGCAAGCTTAGTGCCAACAATGAATAGAGACTCGACCAAAATGTGGCAAGGAACCTGTTGTCCCAGTCAAAGATGATGGTATGTGGTATCCCAAAATGGACCCACTTGTTCAAAGAAGATCTTGGCAGTATATTCTGCTGTGATATTCTTCTTGCGGGCTGTGAGGATGGCCATCTTTGAAAACCGATCAACAACCAAAACACTACTACATATTGGAGGATTATTCCCCGAAAATTTTCCACGCTTCAACTAGTTTCGTATTTTTTTAAACAGGGCGAGATTTTCATCGCTATTGCCATGAAAGGTCGTCACAATATCAACGAAAATATTATTTAAATCTAGTTAGGATTTACGTCACTATAGTGACGAACTTTCGTGGCAATAGCGACAAAATTTTTTCCTATCTCATTGGTCAGTGTTAATGGCTAGTTGACTATTTTATCTATATATATGTGACTTTAAGAGACTTTGTGACACAATTGCTATAGTTGCGACACTGTTCTTGGCTTTTGTTTGAGCTTTTTATTTTTTTCGTCACCCACCGGTTGAAAAAATCCAATTCTCGATCTACATAGCTCGGATTTTGAACTTGCAATGTTAGTATGTTATTTTTTATTGATGTACTCATTTAACTTGTAATTTTTTTTTCAAAAGTCCAAATTTCATTTAGCTTCTTTTTTCCTTGATAATATATTATAATATGTGTAGTACCATATTTCATGTCTTTGGTTTTTGGATCTAGTTAGTATATTCTATGGAAAAGGGTATGTGGATTTCATAATATTCTAGGTTTATGGAATCCACATACCCTTTTCCCTTCAATTTTAGCTATAATCTCTCTCTCTCTCTTTTCATTGATAAAGATATGGAATTGCTCTTGAAACTCAACCCTGATTGGTGAAATGATAGTAATTGATTGTCATTTTCTTCTCTCTTTTAATTTTTAAGACCTAAAAAACAAACACCAACAAATCTTGATTGAAGCTTTGATTCCACTTGTTACATCCCTAGTACCCAAAAGGGATCACACTTGCATAAATTGAAAATAATATAACAGTGACAATAATGGTTGGGATACTTGCACATCTAATGGTTGGCAGCTAGCACTTACTAATTCAATTAAATGAAGGAAGAAATCTCCATGAATAAAATATTGAAGTTGATTGTTATATTGATAATTGATAAGTTATGGTATATATATGATAGGGAGGAAACTCATGTTTATAACAACAAGGGTAATAGCTTCAATATATTGTAACATTTCCCTCTTCCGCATAAATTCTTTTCTATCCTCAACATATTGTAATAAATAATGGGTAGGTTGGCATTAGTGACAATATAGCCTGTTGATATTACATATAATTATTAATGTACGAGAGATCATTCATTATTTAAGCATGCAAAATGAAACCCAAGACTAAATATTGTGGTTGACGTGATCGGGTCTGTACATTTTGCAAAACAAAGTATGAGAATTTCCATTATTTAAGCATTCAAAAAAAAAACCCGAGGCTAAACATTGTGGTTGAGGTGATCGGGTGTGTACATATGGATGGCGGAGAAAGTGCTATATTCCCTGCTTTATTATAAAGATAAATATGTTAACACATATGACCTTATTATAAAGATGTTATCTATGTCGTCATGATGTTGATCCTCTACACATACATTATAAAGATGTAGGTCACTGCAAATAAACATATCATAATCGAAAGGAGTAGCCAAAATATAAAAAATTGACAACTTAATGTTTGGTATGGTGTAGGTAAGACAATTACTTGTCAGGACAAGGATTTGTCACAATGAACAAAAATGACAGGAAGCTTGCTCAATTAAGAGAGGCATTAGAGGCGAGGGGTGATGGAAAATGTTATTTCCCTTGCTATGATTGTAGAGGCTTGCAAAATAGAATACTTTTAATAACAATAGCCCAAAAACATTGTAGGGAGAAGGGGCATGCCGAAGGGGGTTATGAATATCGTCCCTTGGTAAGAGGATTCAATATTTAATGTATTCTCTGTAATAATCAGTATGT
>ML816374.1:173564-186480 GCA_009831015.1 Picea engelmannii | reverse complement strand
TATATATGTATATTCATAATTATTTAAATAAACTACAATTGTCTAAATAAAATTGTTGAGCTAGACTATTTTAACTAAGGGAATTCACCAGCATTTGATTGGTTATTGTCTTTTATAAAATGAATCGAATCTTGTTGAATGGATTAGATTCATACAAAAATTATTGTAGAGATGATAGTTATTGTTATTAGTACATGCACGAGGCTTGTATGTACTAGCTACACATGCATTTCTTGCACATGTACACTAGTATGTATGAGTTTTCTTGGCTTACTTACTAATAATGTCGGTTATTTGTTATGAATGTGTGAACCATGTGTCTTTTGCGTTGTATCATAAAATACTTTAAACTTCGGGATGAAGTTTCCTCAAGGGTGGGTGTATGTAACAACCCTAGTTAAATAACTAATTGTCCTAAGTTAAATAATTGTTTAAGGTTTATTAAGTATAATTAATTAAATAATTTATTGTCCTAATGTATATTAATTAATTAATTATTATTTATTATTAATAATAATAAATTGATTAATTAATTATTTATTGTTTAATGTATATTAATTAATTAATTAACTCATTAAATATTTGGGGAATGAATTAAAGTTTAATAAATTTTAATTTATTAAAAGAAAACTTAGTGTATTGAAGGGTGGTTGGCATTGAATGGAGGGATAAGGTAGTTGGCATTGAATGGAGAGATAGGGGGGGGTGAGTCTTAATGAAGGGGGAGAGGCAGTGAATGGACGGGGGGATATGAGGGGGTAAAAGCATTCGAGAGAGGTAATTTTTTGGATTTTGGCAGGGAGAATTATTTGGATATTAGAGGAGACTGTATTGAATCTTTTTCGGGGGGAGAGATTGGAAAACTGTATTTCTGGTTTTTGGCTTGAGGAATTTGGTTGATTGTTATAGGGGAGCATCTATTGCTGGGATTTTTGGGCTCAGGGGCCAGGAATCTTGGAGCTAGGGAGCCAGATAGGCTCTGTTCCTAGCTGGCTGGGAGGAAATATTCAGTTTTGGGCAGAGTTTGGCAGAGCAACTTGGGCACAGTTTCAGCTTCAGCTTGGAAAAACAGAGTTGGGAAACAAATCACTTGATAGGTATTTTTTTTTCATTATTATGGCATGTTCATTATCGTATGATGATTCAATATGTTATTTATGTTGTGTACATTATTCAATATATCATTTATATCATGTTGCACATTTGGAATTTTGCTGAGCCATAAACTGTAAACTGTTATTTTGCTGATGTTATTTTTTTGAATATAGAACCGAAAAAGAAGTTATAAATATCAATGTTATGTTTAAATTTACTTAATTCTAGGTTCTGTTAGAGAGGACCTTACAGTCTCGGATGTCAATGGTTAAGAAAATTACAAGGAAAGCACCATAAACCCCAAGTTTTTGACGACAAAGGGAAATTAATACTTAACAAAGATTGGAATGTTTAATAACCAACCAATGCAAGAAGGCCATATCTAGAAGAGACAAGCTATTCAAAAAACTAGGATAGATCTAGTTTGCAGCACTAGTTAAGTCCAAGAACTGAAAGTGATATTCAACTCATTTATTTTTATGAATAAAGGATTTGATTGTCAAGAAGACTCTCAACAAGCTTCATCATTGTACATTTTTTTTATTGGTCGGAGGGAGACCAAATCGTAATCATTGTGGAAAATAATCTTAGCTGTATTTTGTAACCCATCTTATTTGAATATAAAATATTTGAGGTTTTTTTTTTATGGTGTTTTCCAATCTCTGGTATTGCTTTTCATTTTATTTTGTACCTTTTTTTGTGTGTGACGTTAAACATGGACGACAATCTTTTCTTTTTGTTTCCCAATACTTCAATTTAATTAAAGGTTTCTATGTTCATTGCTTAAATTTTACATGGAAGAATGATTTGTCATAGGCCATACTTATGTGGCGCCGACCCTATACTTAAAGAAATAAATTGGAGGACCCATCCTACTTTTATTCTTCGGGTCCCGTAAATAGAATGAATTAATGACTTACAACAATGAAAATCAAATGTTGGCACCATGTTCTTGTTCAATATCTTGCATATATTGCAGCTTCTTCTATTTGATAATATCCATGCATATATACCAATATGATTACGATTGGAATAAATATAAAAAATTCCTCTTAGCCAAAACTTAGCCAATTAGCTAGCCTCCGAGTCTCGGGTTTGCGGTTTTCAATAACTATGTCCCTTGTTTCATCATATACATCTTGCAGCCTAAGATATTTCGTGATCTGCAATCCATGAATTTGACCGACCACTGTTCCTTTCCGTACTTAGTCAATTTTATGGTCGTGGTTGTCGGGTTGGCACTTTCAAACTCTGTTGCTTCTTGTTGTGTTATATATATCTTGCAGTCAAAACTTTCATCGTTTCAATGAAATTTGTGAACTGAACAACATCCTCCGAATTGGGAGATGATTTGCATTTGAAACATAAATAATACATTAATATATATATTAGTTTGATATTATTGAAATAAATATCAAAACTTTCTCTTGGCCAATACTTAGCCAATTATCTGGCCACCAAGCCCCGGGTTCGCGGTATCCAACACCTATGTCCCATGTTCTATTATATACATCTTCCAGCCAAAGAACTTTCATGATCTATAGTTTATGATTTTACTAGTGAGAACCCAATAGGGGTTCGAAAACATTGGCTTTAATAAACAAAAAAATGGATTTTTTACTTTCAGATACTTAGCCCTTTTCTTTTTCCTCTCCATTATAGCTTTTTGGTTATATACTTAGTCATATTTCTATGATAGCAGGTTGCAAGGTTGACAGGCTGACATATCTTCATCTCCATCTATATCCTCACATGACGAATCCGGCCAACCAATGTTCCTTTCCATACTTAGTCAATTTTATTGTCGCGGTTGTCGGGTTGGCGCATTCGAACTTGCCTTGTATTCTTCCCGTCTGTTATTTCTTTCTGGATATATACTTAGTATCCTTTCTATGATATCCAGTTCTAGGGTTGGTAGGATGACATGTATTCATCTCCATCTATATCCTCACATGATGAATCTAACCAATCATTGTTCCTTTCCATACTTAGACAATTTTATGTCTGCGGTTGTCGGGTTGGCGCTTACAAACATGATTGTTATTTTTCTGTGATATACATCTTGCACTCAAAACATACGTGATCTACAATTCCATCATGGGTTCCTTGTATACATTAACTTCACTCAAAGTATCTGTCATTGCCTTCCATCCCCACCAACTTCACGTCCTTCCTAATATACATTAACTATTCTCTTACTAGTGACATCTAGACACACTGGTACGAAAGAATTGGCACCCTCTTCTCTGCCATATACAAATTGACTACCAGACTATGACATCGTCCCCTCTTCCATGTTACACATTATGCATTCAAATGTTTCGAGCTATACAATTTTGTCGTCGGAGACTCGGGTCTTCTGAGGAAACCTTGTCACCCTATTTTGGATCCTCGCATTGGCATGTTCACGAAAACTCCAGCTCCTAGTCATTGTTTCTTGTTATTCCCATCGTCTTACTTCTTTCCAGATATGAAACACCAAAGGTTTAGTACTAAAATGGGATCATGCAATGACCATAAAAATTGTCATTAATAAGAAAAAGTTTGGACAACCAACCATCCCTACAAAACTTGTCCAGAAACATGCAAAGAAGATCTTGTCAGGTAATGGAAAAGCTATTGAAAATTTCAATATATTAGTGAAAACAAGTCTTGGCCAACATTTTCATGTTCCAGACTAACACAGTTTTTTATTTTAGGTTCCAGACGATCGTGGTCCCTTTCAATACTTAGCCAATTATCTTATCACCTGGTCTCGGGTTTGCGGTATCCAACACCTATGTCCCCTGTTCCGTCATTTGCATCTTGCAGCCAAAGAACTTCCTTGAACTACAATTTATGCATTTACTAGTGAGAACTCACCAGGGGTTCAAAAGGATTTTCATTAATAAGAGAACAATAGATTTTCTTATGTGAGATACTTAGCCCTTCTTCCCTTGTCTTCTTCTCGTGTATTATCTCTTTCTAGTTATATACTTATTCTCCTTTCTATGATCATGGGTTCCGACGTTGGTGGGATGACATATTTTAATCTCCATCTATATCCTCACATGAAGAATCTGAGTGACTATTGTTCCTTTCCATACTTAGCCAATTTTATGCCCGTGGTTGTTGGGTTGGCGCTTTTGAACTCTACTTCTTCTTGTTCCATGATATACATCTTGCACTCAAAATTTATGGGATCTACAATTCCACAATGGACTCCTTAGTCCTTTTTCCCTTTTCTTCTTCTTATGTATTATCGCTTTCTGGTTATTAGTCACCTTTCTATGATTGTGGGTTCCAACGTTGGTGGGATGACATATCTTCATCTTTGTCTATATGCTCACATGATGAATCTGTATGATCATTGCTCCTTTCCATACTTAACCAATTTTATGGTTGCGGTTGTTGGGTTGGCACTTTCGAAATCTGTTGCTTCTTGTTCCATGATTTGCGGTATCCATCAGTTATGTTCCCTATTCGTGATATCCAACACTTATGTCCCGTGTTTTGACATATACATATTGAACCCAAAGAACTACCATGATATGAAATTTATTCCTTTACTAGTGAGAACTCAACAGTGGTTTGAAAGGATTTGCATTAATAAATGAACAATAGATGTTCTTCTGTGAGATACTTAGCCCTTTTTCCCTTGTCTTTTTCCTGTGTATTATCTCTTTCTAGTTATATACTTAGTCGCCTTTCTATAATCACGGGTTCCAACATTGGTGGGCTAACATTCTTCATCTCCATCTATATCCTCACATGATGAATCCGACTGACCATTATCCCTTTCCATACTTAGCCAATTTTATGCCTACGGTTGTCGGGTTCGCACTTTCGAGCTCTACTGCTTCTTCTTCCATGATATACATCTTACACTCAAAATTTCCGTGATCTACAATTCTACCGTGGATTCCTTATTCCTTTTTCACTTTTCTTCTTCCAGTGTATTATCACTTTCTGGTTATTTACTTAGTGGCCTTTCTATGATCGCGTCTTCTAGCATTAGCGCCTTAACATATCTCGATCTTTGTCTATATCCTCACATGACGAATCCCATCGACCATTGTTCCTTTCCATACTTATCCAATTTTATGGCCATGGTTTCCGGATGGCGCTTTCGAACTCTGATACTTCTTGTTTCATGATATACATCATGAACTCAAAATTTTCATGATCTACAATTCCCCTGTGGACTCCTCGAACTCGTAGGCTTCAATCTACCATGGCTCACAAATGTTTCAAAGTATTTGTCTTTGCCTTCCATCCCCACTAACTTCCCATCCTTCCTAATATACATTAGTTATGCTCTTACTAGTGACAATTGGACACACTAGTACAAAATAGTTGGCATCAAACCCTCCACAATATACAAATTGACTATCGGATTCTGACATCGTTCCCTCTTCTGTGTTACAGATTATGCATTCAAATGTTCTGAGCGATACAATTTGAACGTTGGGGCCTCGCGTCTTCTGGAGGGAGCTGTTAAGTATGTTTTGGATCCTCATGTTGACGGGTTCACGAAATGTCCAATTCTGGGTCACTAATTCAGGTTGTCTCTTTCAAACTTTGCTCGTTCTTATTCCGCGATATACATATTGCAATCAAAATTTTCGTTATTTACAATTCCATCGCACACTCAGCCCTTTTTCCCTTTTCTTCTTCATGTGTATTATATCTTTCTGGTTATATACTTAGTCGTTTTTCTATGGTCCTAGGTTCTAGGGTTGGCGGGGTGACATATCTTCATCTCCATCTATATATCCTCACATGACGAATCTAACCAACCGTTGCTCCTTTCCATACTTAGCCAATTTTATGGCCGCAGTTGTCGGGTTGACACTTTCGAATTTTGTTGCTTATTGTTCTATGATATACATATTGCACTCAACAATTTTTTCATCTACAATTCCACCACGAACTCCTTGGAATCACAAGCTTCACTCTACCACGATTCATAAATGTTTCAAAGTATCTGTCGCTACCTTCCATCCCCACTAACATCCTTTCCTTCCTAATATACATTGGTTATCCTCTTACTAGTGACAATTGAACACAATGGTATGAAACAGTTAACATCTGACCCTCCACAATATACAAATTGACTACTGGGTTCTGACATTGTCCCTTCTTCCTTGTTACAGATTATGCATTCAAATGTTCCAAGCGATACAATTTGACCGTCGGGGCCTCATGTCTTCTGGGGAGACCTTGTCACCCTATTTTGGATCCTCGTGTTGATGCATTTACGAAATATCCAATTTGTAGTCATTGCTTCGGGTTGGCACTTTCAAACTCTTTTTCTTCTTGTTCCGTGATAAACATCTCGTTCTCAAAATTTTCGTCATCTACAATTCCACCGCAGACTCCTTATCCATTTTTCCCTTTTTTTCTTCCCACGTATTATCTCTCTATGGTTATATACTTAGTCTACTTTCTATGATCTCAAGTTCCAGCATTAGCGGGCTAACATATCTTTATCTCCATATATATCCTCACATGACGAATCCAATCGACCGTTGTTGCTTTCCATACATAGCCAATTTTAAGGCTGTAGTTGTCGGGTTGGAACTTTTGAACTCTGCTGCTTCTTGTTCCATGATATACATATTGCATTCAAAGATTTCGTGATCTACAATTCCACCGCGGACTCCTCGAACTCACAAGATTCACTCTACCACGGTTCACAAATGTTTCAAAGTATTTGTCACTGCTTCCCATCCTCACTAACTTCTTGTCCTTCCAAATATACATTGGTTATGCTCTTACTAGTGACAACTACACACACTGGTACGAAATAGTTGGCATTCGACCCTCCACAATATACAAATTGACTACCGGGTTTCGACATCGTCCCCTCTTCCATGTTACAGATTATGCATTCAAATGTTTTGAGCGATACAATTTGGCTGTCGGGGCCTTAGGTCTTCTAGGGATACCTTATCAACCTATTTTGGATCCTCGTGTGGATGGCTTGATGAACTCTCCAATACCTATACGCTCGGACGTTTCTTCTTGTTACGTGCTATACATATTTCACTCAAAATTTTCGTGATTTACAATTCCACCATGGACTCCTTAGCCCTTTTCCCGTTTTCTTCTTCCCATGTATTATCACTTTCTGGTTATATACTTAGTTTCCTTTCTATGATCATGGGTTCCAGCATTGGCTGGATGACATATCTTCATCTCCATCTATATCCTCACATGATGAATCCGACTGACCATTGTTCCTTTCCATGCTTAGCCAATTTTATGGTCGCATTTTCTAGGTTGGCACTTTCGAACTCTGTTTATTCTTGTTCTGTGATCTACATCATGCACTCAAAACTTCTATGATCTACAATTCCACCACATACTCCTCGAACTCGCATGATTCACTCTACCATGGCTCACAAATGTTTCAAGGTATCTGTCCCTACCTTCCATCCCCACTAATTTCTTGTCCTTCCTAATATACATTGGTTATGCTCTTACTAGTGATATACAAATTGCCCTCTGGACTGTCCTATCATAGCCTCTTCGATGTTATGCATATTGCACTCAAAACGTTCTGAGACATACAATTTGACCCTCACGCCCTCACCTCCAATAGTTGTACCTTGTAACCCTATTTTGAAGATTCTTTTTCCCGTCCCCGTGACCTCCTTACTTATTTATTAGTATGTAATTTGAAACCTTTCATGCTAACAGCTGACCATGCAGGAACCGTCAAGATTATCATTAATCAGAGAAATGCTTGTGAATATCTCCAATTATTACGCATTAAAATAAGAACCGTGGAGAGTTATATTGTCCCTTCCGATTGTTCATCTCAAAAACACGTCGTCATGTTGGCCTATTCAAGAAATATACAATGCTTAATCCCTCATTGTCGTATCCTCCATGTTTTCTTTTCTATGTATGAAATTAGTAGATTTTAATGTTAATAGAGAATCATGCAACAACTGTCGAAATTGTCATTAATGAATGAAAGTCTCAAGGAGATATCCCATTCACATGCATTGGCCCAAGATTTGTGCAACATTATATTATCCCTTCCAACTTTTCATTTCATTCATCGTCTGGAGGAAACAAACATTCTTGTAAACTTATGGCAGCAGTTCGACAACATTTTTGTGAAGATATAGTAAATATCTTCGGATATCGATACTAGAACTTCCAGTGGTCGAGGGAATACTTTTACTATTCATCCTGTTCCACCCAAAATGAAGTGATTTGGACATCTGGAATCACGTGTGCAGGCTTTGTCCCTCAGGTTTTTTACTTTAAGGAGGTGGTCTCTTGGTACACCGAAAATATATTCCAAGCCAAAGAATTATTCCACTATGCAACCATTATCCTTTTTCTTTGTCACCTCAGGTCTTCCACAAGATGTTAAAATTACCGGAGCCAACATTGACCTTCAGACGACAATACTACAAGAATTTCCTAGAACAACATGATAATGGTTTGGACATCTTAGCCGAGTTCCTCGAATACCCAACAACAATTCTTGAATATATCACAAAGTTGCAGGTAAGTTCCTTTAGAAATTTTGGGAAATTGCTTGGTTGTTTACAAGAATAACGAGACAAGCATTTCCCATATAATTATTTATATTTTGTACTTCACAGTCAAGGAACAATTCATTTTCGATTGGGGGAAGATAATTTCAAACGAGATCTATTTCCAACTGTCACGATTCAAATAATCGAATAAATTTTATATCTCATCCTACTTGATTTTTGCAATAGTGGATTGGTGTCTGTTTCCAACACTTTCTCTTTCCAAGAAAATAAGTTGTGGATTCGACCTAGTAACATTGTGGTACAAGGCCCTGTGGAGGCACAAGGCCTCCAAATTTTTTTATGAATTTTTTAATGACTTTGTCTCATATTTCAAAGATTTATTGTTAGGGAAGGATTCAACATGGATGTCTAGCCAGGAAACCAAGTTTTTGAACAAGAAGGGCAGACTTCAACAAAATCAAAATCACAGTGTACTAATGGTCTTTGGCTCCATGGAAAGTCCTTCTTTCCTTCCATGCCACATCACATACAAAATGTTTTTTGAAGAAATAGCAAGGCAATACAACCACTGGTTGCATTTTTTCCATGAAAAGAAAAAAAAAGTTCATTCCTCTACCCTGGAAAGTCGGGGACTTCATGTGCAGAAACGTTAACAAGATTGACGAATTTGCTGGCCATTTCAAGAAATTGAACCTAACATATGATGAAAGGATAAAAGGGTTCGAACCTAATGGGATTTTTTGAGAAGATTTACTGGAATTTGGATTTAGAATCTCTTTTATCCATAGACACCCGACCAAAGATAGGGACAGTGATGACAACAATCTTGCTTATGGTGATTGCGACGTAGAGACATTGCAAAGTGCGACTGATTTGTACAAACAACAAGGAAATGTATCCGATGATAAGAGTGCCCATTCCCCTGCCAACACTCCCAAGAGCACGACATCATGGAGCATCTCTTCAACGACCCAACCAGTAATAAAGAAACCTAGAAATATTCAAACGAAGGAGGAGATAAGAACCCTCGCATAAAATTTGATACTTCTCACAAAATTCCACTGAAAAAGAAAACAAAAAAAAATGAAGACAGACGGACGAACCAGAAATTGAAAGTGAACAATTACAACTTGAAATTGAAACTAAGCACGTGCATAATGTTGGGTCGTGTGCAATGGAAATAGCTGAGACCGACATTTTTTACGAAGATGAATCCTTCGTATTCCAGAGCGTTGTTTTTGACAACTAATCTAAAAATATGGTCATTGAAAAGAGAGATGTAACAAATAGGAAAGATAAATCTCGCTCATAGATTAACTTTAGGAAAATGCAGCCATACCAAATCTCCCTATTTCACCATGTAACCAGTGATGCTCTTGATGATTCCATTGTAGGAATTGAAGCAAAAAATTTCATACTTAAAGACTGGCTCAAGGAATTTGAGAAGGCTTTCATTGCCACCCCAGAATTTTCCATTCCTTTAACAAAAAATGTGTCTTCTACCATTGTAGCCAAGATGAAAGTATCCTCTACCCTCCTTTCATCCTCTAAATCCATTGTAGAGAATAACATCAAGAAAATAATACAACTAGTTATTGAAGCCTCAGAAACATCACAAAATATAGTTTCCTTCCAAAAGAGGGAAAATGATTTTCTCGAACATTTGGAGGGGAATTTAAAAAATGATCAACATTTCTATGAATAAGTGTTCACCCCTTTTTCCAACCATTCTATCAACACCTCGTAACTGAAAAGAAGACAAGATAATCTCCCCTCCATAAAGAGGACCAAAAAAGTAAAAGCATGCTGGAAAAAGAAAGTTAAGAACCTGGAGCTCATTGTCGAATCATTTAAACAAGCCATATTAGAAAAGGAAGAATTATTCACAAGACTTATCCAAATAGACTTAGCCATAAGTACCAATGAGGCTCAAACTTAATTCTCAAATACTTGTCAATGACCAAAGAAGCCTTCGATGAACAACTCAATATTTTAAAGGGGTTGTCTTTCGAAAAGTTTTAGGGCATAGTTAAACATAGTGTAGATGAGTTCAAGCATTGGGTAATGGAATATTCGATACACAATGAAGAAATTGAACAGATTCTGCATAGTATTTCAATGGATCTAAGAAAATTAGAAAATGACCTTTACGACATAGAAATCTAGGATGAAATCAACATGCCCCCCATGAGAAGCTACATTGAAGAATGGTTCCAATGGAGAATGGACAACCTTATCTCGGAAGGGAAACAACTGGTTGACATGATTCCACTGACCATCAATGGCAGTAACAAAAACGCATCGACTTCATAGTAAGTCTATACTGTCATCTTATTTTCTTTATCAATCCAGTTAGTATACCTCTTTAAATAGAAAACTATAACCAAACACTCATAACATCCAATTTCTTCTTTCCAGGTCTTCCTCTCTACCGTCGCACACTTCTTCTTTTGACATTCCTAATTCTTGTACTTATTTATTTTTATGGTCCATGGGAGCCCTAGTCCTAGTCTATATGACAAACACATTTAAATTTCCATAAATTTGTAACAAACATTATTAATTTTTGATAAATTTCAAAGAAAACTTATTACTATTCTATTGTATGCTAAATTTTGGGTGTCGAGGAACCTTTGTTGTTTGCTTCAAAGAAAAAAATTTCAGGAATGCTAAATTTTTTGTGTCCTATTGTATGCTAAATTTCTTTTGTCCAGGAACCTTTGTTGATGTAACTTTCCTTTGTTGCAATTTTTATTCTATCGTATGCAAAATTTTTGGTGTCGAGGAACCTTTGTTCATTTAACATACATTATTAATTTTTGATAAATATCATTTTTTTTGTGTCTATTGTATGCTAATTTTTTTTTTTCCACGAACCTTTGTTGATGTAACCGACTTTATTACTTCCAAAGGTAACTAATTCAGGAATGTCTTTCTTGCACGACATTATTACTATTATATTGTATGCCTAATTTTTGGTGTCCACAAAACTTTGTTTCAAAGAAAACTAATTCGAGAATGCTAAATTCTGCATGGATACCACACGTACTTCAACTTTCTTCCCACGTGTCTGTACTTGGTCGCATTTATCTCCATTCCAACCTGGCAGGGACTACGCTGTCATGCAACACTTGTTTAATCTAAATCTTTGACTTGTTTTAAACCAAATGTTCTTTTTATTATTAATAGACACCATATTTATTACGCCGAAAGGTGTATACCTATTGGACATGGGAACAATTAATCACCTTTTAATCTAAAATTCTAATATGATGGCTAACAATTGAAAATGATGGAATATTCTTAGTCGTCCTCCCAAATCAATGAATGTGATTTACTCTTCATAACTTCCTTGTATTTTTGAATGCATCAATTAACCTGTTTACTTTTTAACATTTACATAATCATAGTAAGAAATTACTGTACCACCATATGATTGCCACTTTTAACTGATTAACCTTTGGAATTACCACATTTAAGATTAACTTTTGGATTTCCTCAGCGCTATGTGCATTTCCGCTGTCCGTGCGTTTCAATTCACCAGAGTGTTGTCTATCGAGATAACTTTCGACATTCCCCAGCTAAAACAACAATCACTTTACAATTGTGCTAGTAATAATATTTTTAAACCAAAGGTTACTCTTATTATTAGTAATAGAGACCATATTTATAATAATAATGGGTGTAAAAAAATAGTATTAGATTTATCCAAAAAAAATAAATTTGTTTGTTAGTTTGTCTCTAACCTGCGTGACTATCTTGTGGTTGAAAAACCATGACTCAGGGGCATCTAAGCCATCAAAATAACTCGGGTATTGTACTCGCCCGGAACCACACCAACCCTTAACATGGATGGATTTTTTGTCCCCGCAGGCTACGGAGTGCCTTAACAACACACTCTGTCATCGACATTCCTACACCTCGGGGACTATTTATCCAAAATAGTTTTAATAGTAGTGTTAAGATAAATTTGTTCATAAACTATTTGAGAAAATTTTAGGGGTTAAATTTCTTTCATGGACTAATTTTCTATGTTTTTGTTTCAAAAAATGATTTGTCGATTTCCATTTTATTCACTCAAATTTTATAGCATAAAGTATTTTACTCCAAAAATCACCAAAATTTTCTAGAAAGTATATAAAATCCTTAGAAATTTTAATGTTTTTACAAAAATATTGTCAAACATTTTATAGTTGGAATTTTAAGAATTAGTAAGATTTTTTGGCGTTTTTGAACTTTGATATAAGGATGGCTCCTTAAAATTTCCCATATAGAATGTAATATAAAAGAGTATATAGTTGAGGATAAAAGACTAAAAG
>ML816374.1:144761-164865 GCA_009831015.1 Picea engelmannii | reverse complement strand
CATTATAAGGTGGGAGTGGAAATTAATTTGAATTGATTGATACTATTAACGCAAGAAATCAAACATGATATGTGGTGCATTCTTGGGAACGTTAATGTCGAGAGAAGCTAGGAGATTCTGAATAGGAATTCAAAGTTATTACCAATGATTTGTTGCAATATGTTCGAGTTGACTTAATCCAACCACATAATAACAAATTAAATGCTGAGTTTCAAATTTGAAACAAAATATCATCAACCATTGAAATAGCATCAAAAAGTAATCCACAGATCAATAACTTCCAGATTGCGGCCTCAAATGTGCTGTACCAATGTTCATGTTAGGAATGAGTTTGTAAATTCTATCCATTGATACGGACAACGAATAATAAGATTAAAGCATGCCGGATTAGATGATTACAGCGAGTGAACTCGAATTATATTACTGTTTGGGAGTGTCACATTCCAAAATTTGTTCCTTATTTCATCATCAAAATCAGGACAAAAGGCTGCATTTTCTTCAGAAATTATGTCATTTGATGTTTGAGAAGAATCTCAAGTTGAAATATGGTATGCCTTGGACCGTTATTTATCAACATTGATATGAAATTTAGAGTGCAACGATAGGAAAACATGTCGTGCAGTATTATTATAAACAAATTTGAATTATTACTGGTATCCTTTATCAGAGCAGATAATATATCATTAGACATTCAAAATAAAGATATATGTTTTAGGTTTTGATGGTGACAGAGATTGACTTATTCAAACCTTCCAAATAAAATTATGTGTTAGAATAAAAGAAAAGGGTAGGTCGTTATGCTTCTTTATGCATTCTTTGAACTCTTATAAATGTTGGATTCCAAAGTTTATATAACGACTTGGAAAGGGGGATCCCAATATATGTTAGCAATAAACAAACCCTGAAACGATATTACATTAAGTGCCAATCTAATCCATAAATTATTGTAAACCTTCAGAATTGCAGAATCATTTGAACCATTACTGGCAAATGAAATTGGTGGGAGTCGATGATGAATTATTCAAATGTGTTTACGACCAGTTTAGTTCTTGAGGGAAAATCATAAGAAAGAGCATAGGTTATGAATCCAATCACTTAAATAATGATAGTAGTTTTTATTGCACGAAGGTAAACAACCATTAAGATAATCAAACTAGATTTATCATCAAAATTTGCAAACATATAAAGTGAAATCAAGATTTAAACCCTTAGATCTCTGAGTCATTAATTGATTTCTTTAAGGGTGTTAGATATATATGCAAATGAATTAATAGATGTTTTCAGCGTAGAAAATAACGAAGCATTGTACCTCATGTATGAGCCGTACATTACAAGATAGGCTGTCATCCCATGCTGTTTATTTTCCTTTAGGTTTAAGGCATTAGATCTTATGAAATAAACCCTAAGATTAAGCAAGTCGAATTCACATTTGAATGTTTTAAGGGAGAAACCTGCAAAAATACCCAAGTTAATAGTCCAAATTAATGAAATTTGTTAGCCAACTGAACTTGGATGCAATTTAGATAAAAGATATGATATTTATAAACTCTATATATAAATCAAATTTGAAGGGGAAACATAGAGTAAAACACAATATGTTTTATTCTATATATCCTCCACCCCACCATTGTGTTTAACTTTATATATTCCCTCACTCCACCTTCATATTAATAAACTCTATACATAAACCAAAACCAAAATTGAAAAGGAAAATTTTAGATTGAGAGTTTTACTAAAAAGAAAAGAAAAGCCTAGGTATTTTTATTGGGCATGAAGTCTTGACCACCCCTTGAATAGGTGCCCTTCTACCTTGCTTTTTGACGTACCCAAACATCTTTTCAATGCTTAGTGAGCATAAAACTTAGGAATCTGATATTTGCAAGAGCAACACAAGACTTGATTCGAAAGAAAGCAATCAACCTAAGTATTGAAAACTTTGAATCTTAAAACAAAAACTAGGGTAAAGAGAAAAAACCTATGATATTCATCTCTAATACAATATAATTATCTTTACATTCACAAAGAAATAACATATACCTTATTTTATTTGCTTGTATTACAATAGAAGTTTCTTCAATGTTAAATAATTATCTTTACATTCACAAAGAAATAACATATATTAGCATCATACCTTATTTTTTTTGCTTGTATTACAATAGAACTTTCTTCAATGTTTTTGCATGCCAAAACCATTTATTTTAAACCTAGAACAATATACTAAAAAAAATTAAGAATAAAACACACCAATATTGAGAAAATAAGTCTTTCCATTCCATTTTCAACCATGAAAAATGAGAGAGGCACCCTCTTTACATAGACAAGGAATCTCTTGACACCATACAATAAAAAAACATGAGTAATGATGAAGCAATAAGTTAATACAATGTGCTAGGATAAAACCATGAGTATAAAATCATGTCCTCAGTGAAAACCATGTAAAAAAACCACTCAAAGTTACAACAAGCCCCTCAAAATTGGGGTTCCCTCCTCAAACTGAGAAAGTACTCAACTAAGGCCACACATGTGGGTCAAAAGGAGGCCATGGAAAAAGGGCACCCCCTAACTAACCCAAAAAGTATGGAATATTTCATGCAATAACTCATTTACAAGAAAAATGTGAGGTGCTCCCCTTCTATATGGTTCTAGAAGCTTCCAACATGGGGATAGACAAGGAATAATGTGAAACATCTTTCTAGAAGGATCTACAAACTACACTTGAGTAGAAGATAAAAAATGCACTTTGGAGAAGGATTCTTACACGTTCCATATGGAGTATATGCCTATGTCATTCATGCAATGCTTCATATGATGACAAGTGTACAAAGTGTTGATATCGAAACCTTTTTATGATGCACTGTCCACTATGCTATAATGGATCCCAATGTGATGACACAAATCCTAAGAAAAATGTCATAGATTTCAATGTGTTGATCTTCCCTCAAACCTAATACTCTAGAGTTATTTCGAATAAAATTTATTTTTTAAACAACTGCAAAACTTGGTTAACAACAACAGAAACATTATAATACATTTCAAAAAGATTTTTGGGTAAACAATACCTAGAAAAAACATTGCGGAAAAACCATATCTGTGATGATTTTATTGCTATACAATCAGGGCTCTTTTCATGTTATAATGGCCCTTCAAAGGATTACAATGAAACTATAGCCTAGCCCACCTAGCTTTTATCTATCTCATCGCCCTTTACACCTTTCCTCAGTTGTGCCTACTCACACTTGGATGAAATCTCTTCACTCACTCAATGAGATCTCCTCACACTCTACTCATTGGGTCTCTCACATAATTACACTCTCTATGAGTATCTCACATGTATGTGAATCTCTCACCTCCTTTCACATTGTGTCGCATCCTCTCACCTAGCCTTCCTTTTATTACATTGATTTAACCCTAAGTCCAAAAACCTAGATCTCCTCTAACGTGATCAAAGGTTGAGATCTAATCTCATGTTCACTTTATATCTAACATCTATGAATTAATAAAATTACTTAAGTTACTAAGACATTTAAATTAATTAATTAAAATGGACATTCACTTTATTTAATGACTAATAAAGTGAACTTACTAAAGTTTTATAAGAGGTTAAAATGATGACTTCCACATGTTAGACACAGAGCCTATGTGAAAGTATCCGATGTTATTACATCGACACTCTCTCTTAGTGAGGAAGATACTTCTACCACCCGAAGGTGGCTTTATCTTCGTTATCAAATCTACCACCGTGCATGCTCTCGAAGTTCCCTTGGATACAAAATCTATCCAAGTCATCTCACTAGAACCCTTCTTTCAAGAATCACCTCTAATAATGCTCCTAGAAGCCTCATGATCCTGGAATCCTTCGTGGTAATTTTGTATCATGAAGCCTCATGCCCGACCCTTCTGCACGATCCGGTTGTTTGTTGTCCAAAGCTTCCTGCAACCTCTTGCTTCCCAAGTCCTCTTTTGGGCTTCCTAGATCATGTCTAAGTGTTTCTCATTATATCAACCTATTGTCGAGGCTTCCTTCTCGTTTCCTAGGGCTGCATGGACCTTCTTGGTGGCCACCCTGATGCTCTGGTCCCTAAGTTTGGTTGTTGGCTAGTTCTGATGTCACCAGATCTATCGGATATCTTTTCAACTCTTTCCTCAACCCACCAGTTTTTGTTGTCCACACACACTTGCATCAATAGAAATATACTTGTTGGAAGCATGCCAATGAATTTCCTCATGTGGTCACATGCACATGCAAGCAACTATGTTAATTTGCATGCATGCAATCTATTTATGAATTGTTCTTGTTACTATGTGATCTATTCATGATCAGTCTCTGTAAGTGAGTGATAAATTTTTTATATAAGAGCATACCCATAGAGGTGTGAGTGCAATGTGTGAAGAGTATGAGAGAAAGTTGTGTAGTGAGCAAAGTGTGCGAGAAGAGAATTGTATGTCGAGATTGGCTATTGTAATTCGCCCTTGAATAATAATTCTCAGTTTTATGCTCTGTTTTTCTTCAGCTGCCCAAAGAGTGGTATCAGAGCGAAGGCTGGGGTTTGATCTGTGGAAGGACGAGGACGAGGAGTAAAACCCTAACCGCCAGTCCGTCATTCATTTTTTAGTAGAGAGAGATCCAAGGGTTATGCTCTGGTAGATTGATGAGTGAAAAAGGTGGGTTAAATCCCTAGCCACGAACAGTCAAGGCACGACAGAGGATCTATGTGTTTTCCCCAAGAACAATAGTGAAATCCAGTGCGAGTTATTGCTGGAAGAGGCAAAGAAAAATTGTGGAGAGGTGTTGCCATCATTCACCCTCACAGAGAAAGATCCTGTCCGACCCAAAGACTGTTCACCCAAGCTCGAAGAGAACCCGAGAGATTAACTGTCCTGTGGCTCCCCACGCCGAGAAGAGCAGAGAACCGCCAACTCAAGGCTTTGTTATACCGATCAAGAAAAGAGTTATCTCAGTCCTCTGGTATGTGCAAGGGTTGTATGGCAGGAGGAAAAGGTAGCCACCTAAGGGTTCAGATTCTGAAAGAAAAGGACGGGAGTTCTGAAAACAAAAATTCGACCGTCTCCAAAGGAGTGGGGTGAAGGAGCGATAATTTTTCATAATAGTTGACTAAACTTTGTGGAGAGACCGATAAAGTGGTATGGATTTTACCAAGTATGAAATCGGATGCATTTTTTTTTGTCATTATGCACATGAGGTGTGAAACATTGGTTTTTTGGAATAAAAGTTTTAAAGGGATATAATTCATGGAGAATCGTTCTTTAAATAAGTAGAGGATGTTATAACAGTTTAATAGGTGCACTCTTTGTTTAGTAGAAGGTTTTAAGGAAAATATTTTAAATATTTGTACTTTGGTTTAAATCTTTTAATGCAATATTTGAGGTTCAAATATAGCATTATTCCTCCATATTAAGAAGGCTTGGTTTTATAAGGAGTGGTTTGGACAGTTTTAGTGTTAATGGCGAAAGTGCAAGTTCTAAGTTTTAGGTGTATAAATTTAGTTGCAAGAATAGCCTTGAGCTATAGAAGCTTAAGATGCACGATTTTTTGATACAACAAGGAAACAACAAGAGCGATAAGAGTGGTGATGGTTGAGTCACCGTGAGAAAAAAAATTATTGTATTTACTTTAGAGTTGTAAAAATGATTGATTACATGTAAATGGGCATATGTATGTAAGACCTAGATAGGCATGCGTACCCCTCATTTATGAGGTTACCTTTGAAGAGTCTAGACTAAGATTTAGGTAGATTGAATATGTGGCTGGGGAATGTATGTTGAGTTAGCCTTAACTAGGTGAAAGAGTTAATCAGTTAAATCTATCTTTAGGTCAAAGATAGGTCAAAAAGTTTTTTAGGTCCATGTGTTTTGGGTATCCCATGGTATTGTGTCCATGGATTGCATGTAATGAAGCCTATAAAAGGCTCGGTGAACTCCATTGTAAATGGGCCTCGGGGTAAGCGGTGAAGGATTACTTGGTCGTCTTGGTTGGATTTGGTCAAGGATGTTCAAATGCGAACTTCGAGGTGGAGTAGTGTGTCCAGTTTAGAAAGTTGGGTCTGTAGAAAAGATAATGTGTTGGTAGGTCAATCAAGTTCTTGAGAATATATGATGAAGGTAAGTTCATATCCATGGAAATTAGAAAGTATTGCAAGGAAGTTGCGATCGAATAGGCATGTAAAGTAATGCCAAGTTGCAGCAATAGTTGTGGACATAAGCAGTTATGCTATTTGGTAACTCGGTCACCATCGGTTGCAAAAGAGAGGAAGACTCAAGAAGAGGTATGAACAAGTCATCTGGTAATTAATCAAATGTGAAATTATTCGGTTGTGATGCTTATGTTTTTTATAAGTAGTCTAAGTAGGACTCCGATCAAACAGGTAGATTGTTGATATGGTGATGATGTTAAGGGATGCACACTGTGGGGTCCTACTACCCACAGAATCATCATGGACATAGATGCATTGTTTGATGTATATCCTTTTATAAAATCAAACATATTAAATTATGAAAGGTTCAAAGCATGACTAGTAGCAGAAAGGTATTTGGAAGGTATTGGTTTCCATGAAAGTTTCTCACCAATTGTTAAAAGTTTGTTTCAATTCATGTTGTGTTCGCACTCGTTGTGATAGTACAACTAGATGTTAAAAATGTTTTACATGGAGGTTTTTGGATAAGGGGATGTATTGAACAACTAGACTGATTAGTTCAAAATCGCAATAGAAGATTTGTTTGCAAACTCAAAAATCATTGTATGGCCTCAAGCATGCTAGGAAAATTGTACAAGATGTTTGATTCCATCATGGTGAGCCAAAATTTACAAGAAGTGAGTATAACCATTGTGTTTATTCTATATTCATTATCTTGGTGTTATATGGTATGCTTGTTACAAGCACAAGCATGGTTGTAATATCCCCAAAAATAATTAATCATTAAATTTTGTATGCACTTACGAAATATTTTTGTTTTTGGCAAATTCGTATTTAGAAAATTATGGAAAATTATGGAAAATCCGAATTTGGAATTTGTTTATTTGTAATTAATTATTTATGAATGTTGGGCAAAGATTTGACTTTCCCAACCAACTCTTTGAATATGACACATGCAAAAGACAAATCTTTTTATATATTAATTGTTGAAGGACAAATGGAATAGCCAGGTTGAAAACAGTTGACCACGATTCCATGAGTGGGGAACAGAATTGAGTTACCTCAGGGATGAATTTTACAAGTGGAAAATGAAGAATTTGGCCACTAGCAACCCCTAAAAATCATGGATTTGTAAAGCTGCGAAAATTTCCAAAGGGGGAAAAAGACCTAGGTACAAGATTCTCATGATATACAACATATGGGGGGAGGCACGATGTTGCTTAGTATGTTGGAGAAAGGATATCACTTACTGTTATGAACATTGTTTGGAGTGTGAGGCAAAGGGATTTCTGATCTGAAGAGGACTGTAGTGAAAGAGGATCATTGGAATTCGCTCTTAGACTCATGGTGAGGCTAGGGGCTGAACGAAGCAAGTAGTTTGGTTGTTCTGTTCTACAGTTGGGTGGAACTTGGTTGTTTCATTTATTATACTAGAATTTTATTCAGATATGTACATCTACTTGTCTCGTTGTTGAATGTTTTTTTGATTGATAGTTGATAGAATGACATGGATTATAGGATAATTCCTTACACGTTGATTTTATTCATTGAGTAAAGATAAGAAATCTATTGTGAATTTTTAACTTTTAATCAAGTTAAGTTTTATATATATATATATATATATATTAATATATGTATATGTTGACTAGGCATAAAGAATGTTAGAACTGTTGGCTTTATTCTAGAAAATTATAAGTGAATACAAGATGACTACGTGTATTTCCACATAACCTCAAAGATGTATTTATGTACATAAATATACATGTAGTAAACCATATTAGCCTCTGTACAAGTACCATCGAATAAAGATAAAGTAAATAGCAATCCTCCTTTTTAAAGAGAAATTACATTCTATATATGTGATGGCCCATATACAAACAACGATTCAATATACTACATAACACATGCTATCATAGTTGTTTAATCATGGAATCATATTCAATATACGGTGTTTCCCTTTACGATTTGTTTATTCCAATGGAGAATTAAAATACAAGTAACCAATTTATCTATGGAAATCTAGTTCAAAATTATCACAATCGAGTACCCTAAGGTGGAACTCTATACCACTAATAAACAAAACCTAAGAAATTTAAATCAAATGTTGGGATATGGAACTCGAATACCTTTTGAGTAAGGTGATCTCATGGATCCATTTCCTCTGTACGATTAAATCCTACAAGGGGAGAATCGAGAATTAGTAAACAACGTTAAGAAAATCAATGAAATTAAATATTGAAGACTTAGCATACGAATAATACATAGCTTGTAATTGGCATGGGTGCATTTCCCATCGGCATTGCTGAAATAATCTGTCCATAGTAAGAAGGGGAGGAATGGACCCAGGAATGACTGATGGGTACCCTCGCAAGGAAACATGGGTCCCATCATTAGTTTTGTAATCGAAAGAATTAATTGAATGCTCCAGAATGTGAAAAAGCAAATAGAACACTGCTAAACATTTAATACATTTCATAACCAGAATAATAAAGTTCACAGAGTATAGTGCATGTCCCACAGAGGCCTTTATTACCCAATTGGATACTTCAATTACTATTTTCTTTACGTGGAAGAAGTGCAAATAGAAAAGCTCAAACACAAAATTCTAGAGCATAGAACTTAGAGTAAATATTTTAAATAAGTTTAAATTCTAAAACTTTTACACACAGTGGAAGTCTTATGACTGTAACAATTCCTTTACAAATATGAACAATGTGAATACATTAAGAGTAATGAACCAGTCACTAAACTTTACACAGTAGCAAGAAAACCTTACCGCACCCACAGGAAATGGTTTATGACTTTACATCATATAATTCAAGGGCAAAATAATTCACAGTAAGTTTTGGATGTGTAATTTTTTTCAAGAGCCGATAGTTTTGGGGACTCATTTCCAACTTGCCTCTTTATGAACCAGAAGACTCATCACATAATAAACAGGAATATTAAATATACAACTTATGCCTACAGTGAATACCATGAGAGTACCTAGGAGAGACTGTAGGAACACAAAGAAAGATTTTAACCAAGGGGTTCTCGGGCGAGCGGCATGTCTTGAACAAATTTAATAAAAATGCAAGTATAAGTGATAAGGATAAGATCGAGGTCACGACCTTTCCAAAAAGACCCTCAATAGTTTTACGAATGGAGGTATTCAAAACCCAGTCAACTTTATTTTTAAACTAAGAGTAAACATAGACTTCTTCGACAGAGGGTCATTAGTGCATGAATAGGTATGCAAAATATACATAGATATTTTTACACGACTGTTAACCGAGGATTTTTTACCTTTACAACATTATATCAATAGTATTTTATTACAGACAACAGAGGCTTACCCAATGACCAGTTTGGGGGAAATAACAGGTAACACGTAATGCATGGGGTTCTATCCTCCAACCTGTGCCCAAGACACAAACAAGATAATAACCAAGTCACAGTGCATGAAAATAATTACACAAGAAATGGTATACTCATAGATGCCTGCGTCATCTTGTTAGTACCACCATACATTACAGAACGGAGTTACAAGTTGTGGAGGCATGATACCTCTCACAGAACGAGGTCGAAGAATTATGAATAATTCCTTAAAGATAAATGAAAACCCTTAAAGTCTCAGAAATGACTTAATATTACAACTTTGCTTACAAGAAAAGGGCATTAACATAGTGATATGTAAATGTATGTAGAATCAGTAACTTGTTACAGTGCCAATGTGATGCATGGGATGTGAGAAATTACCTTTTTGAGTGCAGTAGGAACACTAGACCGCCTAAAGTCTCTTCTATCGTTTTCAGGAAGGGACTTCCATTGTTTCTAACCGATAAAAGAGGAACGAATAACACGCAGAGAAAAACCCTCGTCATCTCTGGAGTGAAGTGTTACAATGACCTACCTCGGCTTCACCAGATAATTTTTGGTGCCATCTACGAAAATAGTACAGTGACATGTGAAAATGATGCAGGTGGAAAGGTTTGTATTAGACAGGGTGGCTGAGTGACAACTCCGAGGAGGTACTTTTGCAGGTAGCCATTAATGTGTTAAACAAATATTTTAATGAGTGACTGACATCCCTTTATTTGACTTCATATTGAGTTATTACAAAGTGTGAGGCCAACTAAGTTAGGGTTACGACTATACGCTCTAGTCACATCATCTCTCATCTAGTCAAGGATCTTACCTTCTGGTTCAATTGTGTTATCAAGCTCGGGATGAGTAACTGGTATCATTTCTCTTCATAACCATGCTAACTGTTAACCGTATTATTAGTCCCATGGTTATAGTGGTCGTAGTTTTAACCATAGAAACTTTACAATGAAGCTTTATTACTTAGATAATTAATAAGTAAAGCCACTATTATATTAAAGTCTTTGATGTATTCAATAAATGGTATGCATATGCTTTGAATCAGATATTCATATAGGACCCCTATATGGTATAAGTAATGTTTATGCATAGATATGGTGGTAATATCAGTTGGGGTTTTAATAATTTAATCTATAACCCTTTACACTTTCACTAATGAATATGAATGTTATTAACTAGAGGACTAAGGTATAGTGAATCTATTCCTTAACTGTTATATATGAGATTGTTGTGTAGTATGGAATAATTCAGAGGTAAAGTCATTTCTATATGATACTATGGTTGTCTCAATAAAATCGTAAAAGTAAAACCTTGCAAAAGTCAATATTGATTACAAAGCTACCTACATATATATTAAGTTTATGTCTTTCGAAATAAGTTGTTCGAAGAGGAAAAGAGATCTAATGTCCCAAAAAAAAAAATATTTGGTAAATTTGGGGAACATTACATATGGTATCAGAGTAAAGGTTACAACACTTGGACCTCAAAACAGGGCCAAAAATTTTGCGTAGCACATTCTATTCTGTTTAAGGAAAAACGAACAAAAATGCTTACTTTTACAAACATAAAATTTTTGTTCTGTTGTGATCATGGAAACACAGAATGAAGAAGAGATCATACCTGAGGAGAACCCCAATAAAGGAACTCCTAGAGATCCTAGGCATAACAATAAAGGAAGTTCAGGCACCCAGGTTCTAGAAACAATGAGGAACCTTATCGTGGAACTGCAAGCTTTCAAGGAAGATAATGAGAAACTGAAAAAAGCACACAAAGACCAGCAAGAAATAAATTAAGTACTGTTGCGTAGCATAGTAACAATGAAGATCCCAAAAGACAATGACAAGGAAGAAGAGGTCAACAAAAGAGCCTCCAAAAAATTTGGTCCTGAAGAAGAAAACGAGAATAGTTCTTCTGAAGGCGCACCAACAACAGAAAATAAAACAACCAGAGGAAGGAAGAGGAAACAGGTGGACCACCTGGAGGGTGAATTTAAGAAAATCAAACCATACACCTTTGATGGAGAATCCAAGATAGGGGAGGAGGCTGAAGCATGGTTACTTGACATAAAAAACTATTTCCAGATTTATAATTATTCTAGTAACATGAAGGTGAGAATGGTCATTTATAACCTGAAAGGAAAGGCGATTATATGGTGGAAGGAACTGAAGATGGCCAAGGGATTAAAATAAAAATAGATGGAATGGTTGAACTTCAATAAATACTTCAAGAAACAGTATTTATCAGAAATTTATCATCAGAGAAATACCAAAGAATTTTATGAGCTAAGACTCGACCAAATGACCATGGACAACATGATAAACAAATTTCTTGAATTATTAAGATTTGTACCATACATTAGGGAAGACAAATTAAAGATCTAGCGGTTCCTAAGCTACTTACCAAATCCCTATAAGGACATAATTGAATTTGACAACCCCAAAACCTTAAGAAAAGTTTTTAGAAAGGCATGGATGTGTTATGACCAGTACAAACAGGGGTCTGAACTTCCCAAGGCTTGGAAAGATAAGAAACATGACAGAATGAATCAACAAAATAAAGGCTTCCAACTAGCCCATTTTCGGAATGTGACAAAGAATTTCCAAAGGAAATATTTTTATTCAAATAACCAGAACAACCAAGGGGGAGGTAGACCAATTAATCTGGGAACCAGGAAATTTGGCAACAGCCCCACGTAACCATTAAAGTCCTGGGAATGTGGAGAACCTCATTTAATGAGGAACTGTCCACGTTTAACTTCAACAAAAAGGACCACAGTTCATAATCTCGAAGTGGCCTCTATGGTAGGAGATGTGGGCAAGAGCGTACACATAGTTAATGCAGTTGTGGATGGTCGACAAGCTGATCATCAATCCACTATAGTGGAAGTTGAAGGTAAAGTTAATAATAATCGTATTTCTATTTGAATTGACCAAGGAGATACTCTGAGTTATATTACTTCTGGTGTAGTGGATTCAAACAAGATTAAGAAAGTAAATCACACTAAATCCTGGTTATTGTAGCTAGAAACAGGGATAAAAAAGAAAGTAACAGATTTCATTTTCGATTGTGAACTCAATTTAGATGGCCAAAATACAAATTTAAATATGGATATTCTACCATTAGGCTCGTATGATATAATTATTGGAATGGACTGGTTAGAGAAACATGAAGTAATTTTGGATTGTTATGAAAAATTGTTTATATATAGAGACAAAAAAAACATAGTTAGGACAGTTCAAGGCATAAGAAAACCAGTCTCAGTTAGGCAGATTTTAGCCATGCAGTTTAAGAAATGCATGAATAAGGGTTGTAAGATTTATGCTATTCAAGTGAAAAAACTGTTAGAAATGGAGGATAAACCCATCATGGAAGAATTTAACGTATTACATGAATTTATAGATTTATTTGTGGATGAAATACCATAACTTCCCCCAAGAAGAGAGGTAGCTTTCTCTATTGATCTGTTGCCCCGATTAGCTCCAATATCTAAGGCACCCTATAGGATGAGTGTACCCAAATTTACAGAATTAAAAATTCATCTATAAGAACTATTGGACAAGGAATGCATCAAACCAAGTGTCCCACCTTGGGGAGAACAAGTCCTTTTTGTTAGAAAGAAGGATGGGACTTTAAGATTATGTATTGATTATCGACAGTAAAAAAAAATCATTATTAAGAACAAGTATCCCCTACCAAGAATCAATGATTTGTTTGACCAAGTAGGATGGGCAAAGATTTTTCCTAAGTTATATTTAAGATCTTATTATCACCATGTCAGAATAAAGGATGAAGACATAAGTAAAACAACGTTTAGAATGAGATATGGACATTATAAGTTTTTTGTTATTCCATTTGGTCTTACTAACACACCAACAACATTTGTATTTACTGAATAGCATATTCAGTCAGTATTTGGATAAGTTTGGTTTTGTGTTTATAGACGACATTCTAGTGTATTCGAAAATGGAAGAAGAACACGAAGAACATATAAAGATAGTGTTACAAACCCTAAGAAAACATAATTTGTATGAAAAAATTGACAAATGTGACTTCTACCAAAAGAGAATACAATACTTAGGAAATGTAATATCTAAAGAAGGTATTGCAATCGACCCAGAGAAGATAAGAGCCATCATGGAATGGCCTATTCCTAAGGATGTGGTGGACATCCGGTCATTCATGGGAATTATTAGTTACTACCACATATTTATTGAGTGATTCTCTCAGATTGTGTACCCAATCACATCCCTACAGAAAAAAGGGGACCAAGTTTATTTGGTCGCAGAAATGTTAGGAAAGTTTTAATAAGTTAAAATAATTGCTAACAACTGCACCTATTTTAAGGGTAGAAGACCCTCATAAAGATTGTACAGTCTGCGTAGATGCGAGAAAAGAAGGTTTGGAAGGTGTCCTAACTTAAGAAGGGCATGTTATCTATTACGAGTCATGGAAACGAAAAGAACATGAACGAAATTACGTCACACATGACTTGGAATTAGCAACTGTAATTCATGCGTTAAAAATGTGGCAACACTATATAATGGGTAGAAAATTTATGTTGCTAACTCATAATAGTGGTGTGAAAATCTTATTCAGTCAACCAGATATTAACGCAAGGAAAGCAATATCGTTGGCCTTCTTGAGTGAATTCGATTTTGAAGTAAGACACACCAATGGTAAGGAAAAAAAATTGGTATATGCCTTATGTATAAGAACTCATGGGTTGTTTGAAATAAGTATTAGCAGGGCAGAAAGCGACATTGAATAAAGGATAAAATCTCCAAGTGGTAATGATGAAAAATACATCAAAACGGTGGCATATTTACAAAGTAATGCAAAAAAATTAGATAGAACAAATTTGAGTTTTGACAGAAATGGACTACTAAGATTCAAAAATAGGTTGTACATACCTTATGCTACTAAATTAAAGTAAACAATTTTGGATGAAGTACACAAGAAGCCATATTCTCGTCATCCGGGAAACTATAAAATGGTAACAACATTGAGGAAGTTGTTTTATTGGCCTAACATGAAAGTTGAGACAGAAAAATACTTATCTAAGTGCCTAGATTGTCAACAGGTGAAGGCTGAACACTAGCACCCATTCGTCCTATTACAACCTCTACCTATACCAGAATGGAAGTGAGAAACTATCTCACTAGACTTTATCACAGGTTTGCCTAAAATCAAAAGCATAATCATTTGATTATGGTATTGATTGATAAACTTAGCAAATCTGCACATTTTATTCCTGTGAAATCTACTTATAAAGCTATTAATATCGTTGAAATATTTATGAAGGAAATTTTTAGATTGCATGGTATTCCTAAAATGGTGATTTCAGGTAGAGATTTCAAATTTACATCAACGTTTTGGAAATAATTGTTTGCAGGGTAAAATATTAACTTGAATTTCAACACAAGCTACCATCCACAAATAGATGGGCAAATTGAACGAGCGAACTAGATTGTGAAAGATATGTTATGAATGTATGTAAGTACGAAACCAACTAAGTGGGAGGAATACCTACACTTAGTGGAATTTGTGTACAATAATGGTTATCAAACATCGGCTAAGATGATCCCCTTCGAAGTACTATATGATATAATGTGTACAACCTCGATTAGCTGGGATAACCCAGTTGACAGACTCATGATTGGACCAGAAATGATTTAGGAAATGGAGAAAACGGTAAGGAATGTATTGTAGAATTTAAAAGAGGCACATGACAGACATAAAAGCTATGCAGATATGAAAAGAAGACACCAGGAATTTCAACTTGGAGACCACGTGTATTTAAAAGTCAAAGCAAGAAGAATTTCATTAAAGCTAGGAAACTGTTCAAAGTTGGCACCTAGATTTTGTGGCCCCTTCAATATCTTAGCTCGAATTGGACCCGTGGCATATCAACTTGCACTACCTGCAAATTTAAAAGTTCATAATGTATTTCATGTTTCTTTGTTAAAAATGTATATTCATGATCCTACTCATAGCATTGATTGGAAAATGGTGCAGGTAGAACCAGAAGACGAGTTCCAAGCGAAACCTTTACTGATTATGAACATGAAATAAACAGTACTACGGAACAGAGTCATTGCCCACGTAAAAGTGCAATGGAAGCACTTTAGTCTTGAGGAGGCCACTTGACAATTGGAGGAAGATTTGTAGAAATATTATCCAACCGTATTCCGAGAAAGGAATGAACACTGAGGACAGTGTTCTATTGAAGGGGAAGACGATGAAATATCCAAAAAAATAATTAATCATTAAATTATGTATGCACTTAGGAAATATTTTTGTTTTTGTCAAATTCTTATTTGGAAAATTATTGCCATTTATGGAAAATCCGAATTTGGAATTTGTTTATTTGTAATTAATTATTTATGACTATTGGGTCAAGATTTGATTTTCCCAACCAACTGTTTGACTATGCCACATGTAAAATATTTTTTTTTTTATATATTAGTTGTTTAAGGACAAATGGAACAACCAGGTTGAAAACAACTAACCATGATTCCATGAGTGGGGAACAGACTTGAGTTACCTAAGGGATGAATTTTACAAGTGTAAAATGAGGAATTTGGCCACTAGTAGCCCTTGAAAATCAGAAATTTGTAAAGATGCAGAAATTCCCAAAGGGGGAAAAAGACCTAGGCACAAGATGCTCATGATATACAACATATGGGGGGAGGCAGGACGTTGCTTAGTATGTTGGAGAAAGGATATCACTTGTTGTTATGAACATTGTTTGGAGTGTGAGGCAAGGGGATTTTTTATCTAAAGAGGACTGTAGAGAAAGAGAAACATTGGAATTCGGCTTTATGGACTCATGGTTAGGCTAGGGGTTGAACGAAGAAAGTAGTTTGGTTGTTCTTTTCTATGGTTGGCTGGAAATTGGATGTTCCATTTATTGTCCCAACACTTTATTGATATATGCACATCTACTTGTCTCCTTGTTGAATGTTTTGTTGATTAATAACTGATAGAGTGAAATAGATTATACGATATTTCCTTACATGTTGATTTTATTCATTGAGTAAAGATAAGAAATCTATTGTGAATTTTTAACTCTTAAAGAAGTTGAGTTATATATATATATATATATATATATATATATATATATATATAGTAATATATGTATATGTTGACTAGGCATAAAGAATGTTAGAACTGTTGGTTGTATTCTGGAAAATTATAAGTGAATACAAGATGACTGTGTGTATTTCCACATAACCAAAAAATGTATTTATGTACATAAATATACATGCAGTAAACCATATCAACCTGAATAAAGATAAAGTAAATAACAGTCCTCCTTTTTAAAGAGAAATTACATTCTATATATGTCATGGTCGATATACAAACACAAATTCAATATTATACACAACACATGCTATCATAGTTGTTTAATCGTGGAATCGTATTCAATAGAGGGTTTTTCCCTTCGCGGTTTGTTTATTCCATTGGAGAATTAAAATACAAGTAACCAGTTCAAAATTATCACAATAGAGTACCCTAAGGTGGAACCCTGTGCCAGTAATAAACAGATCCTGAGAAATTAAAATCAAACATTGAGATCTGGAACTCGAATACCTTTCGAGTATGGTGATATCATGGATCATTTTCCTCGGAACGATTAAATCCTACAAGGGGAGAATCGAGAATTAGTAATCAATGCTAAGAAAATCAATGAAGTTAAATATTGAAGACTTAGCATACGAATAATACTTAGCTTGTAATTGGCATGGGTGCATTTCCCATCGGCATTGTTGAAGCGATCTTCCCACAGTCCGAATGGGAGGAGTGGACCCARGAATGACTGATGGGTACCCTCGCAAGGAAACAAGGTTCCCATCATTAGTTTTGTAATTAAAATAATTAACTGAATCCTCCATAATGTGAACAAGCAAATAGAACATTGATAACAATTTATTACATTTCATAACCAAAATGATAAAGTTCACACACTATAGTCCATGCCCCACATAGGTTCTTATTGTCCAATTGGATACTTCAATTACTATTTTCTTTACACGAGGGAAGTGCAAATAGACAAGATCAAACACATAATTCTAGAACAGAGAACTTAGAGTAAATCTTTAAATAAGTTTAAATTCTAGAACATTTACACATAGTGGAAATCTTATGACTGTAACAATTCCTGTACAAATATGAGTAATGTGAATAGATTAAGAGTAATGAACCAGTTACTAAACTTTACACAGTAACAAGAAAACCTTACTAGTCATGTGGTAATAGTGGTCAATGTTTTAACCATAGACACTTTACAATGAAGCTTTATTACTTAGACAGTTAATAAGTAAAACCACCATTATATTAAAGACTACGATGTATTCGATAAAGGGTATTCATATGATTTGAATCAGATTTTCGTATAGGACCCATATATGGTATAAGTAATGTTTATGCATAGAGATGGTGTTAATATTAGTCGTGGTTTTAATAATTTAATCGATAACCCTTTACACTTACACTAAGGAATATGAATGTTATTAACTAGGGGACTAGGGTATAGTGAAGCTATCCCTTAACTGTTATATATGTGATTGTTGTGTAGTATGGAATAATTGAGAGGTAAAGTCATTTCTATATGATATTATGGTTGTATCAATAAACCTTGCAAAATTCAATAGTGATGACGAAGCTACCTACATATATTGAGTTTATTTCTTTCAGAATAAGTTGTTCGAAGAGGAAAAGAGTTCTAATGTACCTAACAAAAAAAATTTATTTGGTAAATTTGGGGAACATTATAGTTGAGGTCAATAGGTTGGCTTAGTTGATTAGGATGTTTGTTATGAAGGATCTCGGAGTAGCAAAAATAAATATTGGGCATAGAAATACATAGAAACAAGAAATCCGGTAATCTTGGTTATCACAACATAAGTATGTGGTGAAGATACTCAATAAATTTAGTATGAATAATGTGAAAGTGACAAAATCCCTTTGGATTTCTATTGTAAGTTCTCTTCAATGTCGTAATTGATGAACAAGAAAAGGGTCATATGTCTCGAGTATTATATGCTAGTAGGAATTTTGATGATTGCGATAGAGAAATGGTCATCACTTCACATGAAGTTAGTGTTGTCACTAGACACATGGAAAAACAAGGTGAAGAGCATGGAAATGGGTGCTTCAAACACAGAAGCACAAGTATCACCTACAGTGGTTACAATGATGCGGTATGTGGTTATGATTCATTAGATTTGGATAAGTACATCAGTGTATTAGACAAGTTACAGATGGAGATAGAATGGTCCATGCCGGAGTGAATAGTGCGTATGTTCACATAACTGTAGTGTCAAAGAAGTTGCAGAGCTGTGCTGGTGTTTGGATTCTCTGAGCTTGCAGAAAAGGTGATGAATTAAATTAAGGGCATGACATATCAAGTAAATTATTGTCAAGGTGGAGATTGTTGGAAACATGGCAACGAATTTCCTCATGTGGTCACATGCACATGCATGCAACTATGTTAATGTGCATGCATGCAATCTATTTATGAACTGTTAGTGTAACTATGTGATCAATTCATGATCAATCTGTGTAAGTGAGTGATAGATGTTATATATACGAGCATACCCATAGAGGTGTGAGTGCAATGTGTGAAGAGTGTGAGAGAAAGTTGTGTAGTGAGCAGAGTGTGTGAGAGGAGAATATAATGACTGATATTGGCTATTGTAATTCTCCCTTGAATAATAAGAATACCTACTATCATTGCCCATGGTTTTTTCCCTCATTGGCTTTCCACATAAATCACTGCGTCAAATTGTGGGATTGTTGTGCTTGGTTTAAAGCATGTTTGATCTTGTTTGATTTGTTGTTCCTAGTTATGCTCTCTGATTTGCTTCCGCTTCCAAACAATACTCACCCACGTCTCATCTTTGTGTGGCTTCCTCTCACCTCAAACTGTCATCTATATTCTCCTCCACCAACTGTGGCTAATGCCTCCTCCCTCGGTTGCAGTCTGGCCAAACCTCTCACCAGCACCCTCTACTATCTCCACATGCATTCCTTAGCCAGCAAGTCTCTTGTTTCTAGCAGATGCACCCTTCTTTCGTGGCTCTATCTAATATTTTCATCTGATCACCCCACGAGCTTTATTCTGTAGCAATCGTCACCTGCAGTCACCATTGCACACTCTCTGCAACATCCCTAGCAGATGACCGATTCATTTCAGCACCTCGTGTGTTGTCGCGACCACCTACTTCCATGTTCTTATGGCTATCTCTTGCTTCAGCGGGAGCCCGATCAACTCTATAGTGGCTACTGACGCGGCCTGCCTTTGTATTTAAATCAGCCACAAAGATATGCATATGATCCTTCCTCCACGTCTGTATATTCCATACGGATCTCAGCTTGCGAATCCTATTTAATAGTCATTCGGCGACTACTCTATCTCTACACAGCAACGATTTACAACATTGATCGATCTAGTGCTAATTTGGCCTGTCACAGTCCAATCCGCATCAACTAATGATAATCGTCTTTGTAGTAGCCCATGCTTCTATACAGTGTGTGGAGGTTGTTGTACGCCAGATGTATGTACGACTGTACTACTGTTTCTA
>ML816374.1:111406-127123 GCA_009831015.1 Picea engelmannii | reverse complement strand
GGTATAGATTACATGACTTACAACAGAGGAATTGAGGATATTTCATATAGAGAATAAATAAATTTATGTTCTAATAATGGATATAACAAAAATGAGAAAGCAACACCGACAGTTTAACTGTCAAAACATTTGTGACCATAAGAGAACCATAAGCCATGAACAATAGAAGAGCATCAACCAACCTGGGAAATACTCTAACCCTAGTTCTTAGAACTTTAAAACCCAGAGGATCCGTAGGAAGAAAAACTTACAGAGAAAAAATTCTAATACATTGTCAACCCTCAAAAACTCACCAAACAAACTTGTATTCATGAGTTACAGAGTACTAAAGCAATGAAATTATTTCTTACCTTGCAAAAAAGATAAGCCAGAGATGTGTTGATTCCTCCCTTTTATTTACCAGAGACAAGATCTGATCCAGGTGGATATCGGTGGCCACCCACCTTTTCCAACTGGCTCAAAATAGTTTTCTGACAATTTTGGCAATTTACTATTTTTAGCAAGTTTTAACTTCCGTGGCTATTTTGAGTGCCCAAATGAACGTTTTTATAGATCGTGGTTATCAATGATATTGTAAGGCATTATTTATCCCACAAAATGAATCTCCTCAACGATACCTTTCCAATGACCTATTATACACCTAAAACGAAGATCGTATGCAAACGTTACGACCCCGGGAAGTTGATGTACTAACTTACCCAAACAGGGCCCACATGAATTTTTGTGCTTCATCTCCTAGGGCTAGGTTTTTACATGTCTAGGGTTTTTGGCATTCCTATTTATTGTAAAAAGGCCTTTAGAGCCTCAATTTTAATCATGTTCTTGCGAATGCGAGTAGCTATCACATCTCTTCTCACTCGGTATTTTTACAGTCTTTGTACATTTCTTTCATTAATAGAAATCATGTATTACTGTATATCTGTATTTATGGTTTCATCTCTCATATATTTCTGCTACATTATTGAATATATAAAATGTATTTGTACATTTCTTTATTATATCTCCGCTCTCATTTCATGGCAAAAATAATCTGGATCACTGGTATCAGAGCACGTTGCTCTTGATCATTTTTTTAGTGCATGTCCCTGACGAGGTCCGAGTATATCAAGTTGGGTCTCGAGCTTGTCTCTATTGAATACAATATCTCTTGCACACCCAAGAAACCCTCAATGGTAGAAGAAACGAAAAACAATGGAATAGACGATCCTCTCAATTTGTTGCTTGAGCAAGCTCTCACGCGATAGGGGGACGAAATGATGGAGAATTTTCTCGACATCCTTCAATGCCTATCGATAGAATCAGGCATATATTCATCAAGTGACCACTTTGGAGGCACCTCACCTTTCATGGTACAAGTTAATTTTGATATTCCTATATTTGAAGGAGAGATAGATGTAGAAGCGCTAGAAAAATGGTTAACTCTGCTAGAAGGTTATTTCTCTGTTTACAATTTTTCCGACAAAGAAAATATCACCTTCACACTCATTAAATCTCTCCCTCATGTCAAAAATTGGTGGGAAACTTACTTCGAGAAATGTTCCACAGAGGAGTCTGGAATATATGGGGCCGATCCCACTTGGGATTTTTTTGTTGATGCGGTAAAGGAACAGTATTACCCTGTTGGCAACTATGAGGACCAGTACATGAGATGGACCACACTATGACAAGAGAGGGCCCAAGAAGTTCTAGAGTTCACCAATACCTTCCATACCTTGTGCACCAATATGGCTATCAAATACTCTGAGCGACATCTGGTTCTGAAATACAGTGGGGCTCTACATAGATACATCCAGACTGAAATGGATTTTTTGGACATCTCATCACTCGGTGTTGCTTATCGATATGCTATTAAAATTGAGCATAAATTTAAGCATCAAAACAAATGGGAGTTCAGGCCTGCAAATTTGCAACAACCAAAGTATGAAAAAGGCGGCCCTAACAAACAGTCTCTCGAAAACCAGTCCAAGACACAGGAAAATAAGGGTCATGGGAAGACAAAGAAGGACACTGAAAAATGGTGCGATTTCCACAAAAGCCCCTGGCACAACACCGATGAATGTCTCTCAAAATAGTCATTGGTGGTCGAGATCAAAGGCAAGGAGCCAAACCCTGATTCAAAATCTAATTCTGAAAATATTGGTAAAGGACAGATCATTGATTCAAACTCCACTGCTATTGTTGTGACCGCAGCAATTCAACCAGAAGAACCAATAGATCTGGAAGAGGGGGAGAGCCTTTTTCATTCACAGATGTGGGTGAAGGGGACCCTACTGCATTTTATTTTTGATAGTGAAAGTCAGAAGAACCTCATCTCAGTAGAGGTCGTCAAATAGTGAGGATTATCGACAACACCACACCTACAACAATACAACATCGGGTGTCTTCGCCAAGGATGAGATCTTTGTGTTAGCCAACAGTGTCAATTATCATACGGCATCCAACCCCTCAACGATGAGGTATTATGTGATGTTGCCCCATTGGATGTCTGTGATGTTCACTTGGGCAAAACCATATATGTAAAGACACCATGTTGTTTATGAGTCTTAACCCCGCAGTGTCATTGCTACTTTGGGGGGTTATCTCTACAGAATACCAGAGGTAGTTCCAACTACTATTCCACCTAAAAAGTATCGCAAGTTAGTATCTCATACTACAAAATTCATCTTCTTCATAGTCTGTTCAAAAGGGGAACAAAAAGACACTCCAACCACTACACCCTCGCCCAAAGCACCTTCTATCCAACAGAAGTAGGTCGAAAAGGTTGCAGAAAAGTGAAAATACTCCTTCCGCACACTGTCCTCTCATGTATCTCTACTTCTTCAATAACCTTGGCCTCAACAAGTTTGTGACAAACTTCCACAAACTAAGTTTCGCGATGTCTCCAGCAAGGCAAGCATCTCACCAGGATGCAAAGTCAGCAAATGATTTTCCCTCTCCCTCGGGAACTCAACGCAATGGAGACCATTTATTCCTAACCAGGGAGGATTGATCTAGGTGGATATCGGTGGCCACCCACCTTTTCCAACTAGGTCAAAAAAGTTTTCTAGCAATTTTGGCAATTTACTATTTTTAGCAGGTTTTAACTTCCAGGGCCATTTTGAGGGCCCAAATGAAGGTTTTTCGAGATCTAGGTTCTTAATGATATTCAAAGGCATGATTAATCCTTCAAAATGAATATCCTCAATGATACCTTTCCAATGACCTATTATACGCCTAAAATGGAGATCGTATGCAAAAGTTACAACCTCGGGAAGTTGATGTACTAACTTACCCAAACGGGGCCCACATGACTTTTGGCACTTCATCTCCTAGGATTAGGTTTTTGGATGTCTAGGGTTTTTGGCATTCCTTTTTATTGTAAGAGAGCCTTCATAGCCTCAATTGTAATCATCTTCTTGTGAATGTGAGTAGCCGTCACTGTAACATCACTCCTTGCTACGACAACAACGCTGATAACAGGTGCAATTTTTTTTTTTTTTTTAAAAGTGTGTGCGCGCATGTAGGAGGGGAGACATACACACTGGACTCTACATCGCCACCCGACGACTAACAAGATGCAACCACGATGATCACAACAAGAAGACGCAGGGCTCACAACAGTACCTGCAAGAAAATACTACCCAAGACAAAGGCGCCCCACAATACCTTCAACAATAAACGACATATTGGGTTAGGTACCGTATGAACACAGAAGGTAGAATCCATGGTAGTAGGTTATACTATTTCTGCACAGGAAAGCAGGGCATTTAATCTTAGTCCTCTTCTCCAGAGACAGAGGAGGTCAGATAGGCTCATGGCCGACTGCTCAGGCAGAAACTAGTAAAACCCTAAGGTGTGTCGCAAGAGTGGAAACCCTGCCTTTAAAGGGCCCGAGACTCTTGATACGGCACTGGATTCTTGATGAAGAAAAATGCACAGACATATATACTAAGGCTACTGAACATTTCTACATCCCTCCTGACAGAGGCAAACCACGCAATGCAATACCACCAAGTACTACAAAATCAAGGACAGTCATGACCTCTACGGGAGATGCAACTCAGGAGGACTTTAATATCGACCAACCACTATTGAGACTCGAAGACACCAATCATAGATCAAATTCTCCACTTGTTTTTCCATTAGGCGATGAGTACCATCCCAGTCTTAACAATGTACATTAATTTATTTACAAAATCCCGGTTTACTGAATCATAATGAAATCACCATCACGCCACCATAACATAACCATCTCAAATTATACTATTAATAACAATAACTTTTTCAGTAGCAATTCCAATAATTTAACAAAATTTAAATTATTAACCTTGCAACTAACTAATATTGCAATAACAATTAAATGACCATCTAATAACCATTAATTAAACAACATTACCCTTCAACTAAATAGCAATTAAATAATTAACTTCGCAACTAACTGATATAGCAATACAATTAAATGACCATTTCATAACCATTAATTAAACAACATTACAGTTCAACTAAATAGCAATTAAATAATTAACTTAGCAACTAACTAATATTGCAATACAATTAAGTGACCATTTAATAACCCTTAATTAAACAACATGACAATTACAATTAAAAGCATTGCCAATTTCAACAATAAGGACCCTACCCTGCATAAAGTAGAAAAATAGTAATTCTTCCAAATACTTAACCTTTATAAACACCGTGAACGCCTACTATTAAAGCATACATCCACCTTCTTTCAATGCGTATCCTTCTACCCATTTAATGTAATTAATATATCCACTTAATACATCCATTTATATTTAATATATCCCTTTATATTTTAATATATCCATTACTTTTCCTTATGACAGAATATTTAACGCAAGTCATTGAAACTCCAAGAACCAAATCGACCTGGCAGTTTAATATCTCCATTTAGTTTAGCATTCAGATTGCGATTAAAATAACAATAATTCATGTTACCACACCAAAGGGTTAATCCTTACCTTCTGGTTCTAAATACATTTATAATGAAAATTCGCATGGAAAAAAAAAGGTAGCATGGAAATTAAATGACAATAACATGGGCAATCGATTATTATTAGTAGTAGTTGAACTACCACTACAACCACCCAGTCTTTTCAACATTTTGTTGGGCTATACATTTAATTATGTATATTGTGTTTGGGCGCTAACTATTTGACCTTAAAAATAGATCATATAAATTATTGTAATCTGGTACTATCAGGTGCTAACCTAATATTATTTAAAAAATTTACCAGAACGTTTACGCATCCCTATACATTAACTTTTTGTTACATACTCCCCTTTACGTTACCACTAACCTTCACCTTAACAAGAGCGTTTCTGCACATTAATCAACCCTAAAATGAATAATAATACTCAAACGCAGGTCACAGGCTCTTGGTGAGAAAGTCAACACACTATCCATCACACTTAAAGCTGTCAGGGTGGTTCAAATTTCCACTACTGACGAAGGGCAGAAGGATGACTCATCCTCAAGTGAGCTGGGATAAGGTGGTTGTTCTGGTTAATGGTTGCACTCCCAAGAAACTGGTAATTAAAACCAAACAACAATTCTGGCAGAAATGGAGGGTCGCACGCTGTTCAGGAGCACGCTACCCAGGAAAAAGTTAATTGAGATAGCAGCGCTGCACCAACAGAGAGGCTATCCGTTTAGGAGAACGGACTGTCGGAGTATCACGCCAGAAAACATCCACCTTAAAATATATCTCGGCCTAGGGCCAACCCCCTGAATATTCAACACCACAAACCAAAAACAACACACAGGCATGAGTTAGCACTACTCCACAAACCAACAACAAACACACTAGCCAGCACAGCGCCAACACCAAGAAGGAAAGACAACAACAATAAAGAGAAGTAAATAATGAGAATCACAAGAGTGAACGAAGGCCAGATAGGAGGGGGTAGAGCAAGACCAACAAGTGATAGCCAAACCGTGATAAATAGGCGCCGTGGAGGGAGTAATATTCGTAGCCAAAAACCCACTGAAAGAAAAAGACGCCCACTGTATAAAAAAATGAAACCCACTGAAAATAAATTGCCCACAGAAACGGAAAAGAAACGAATTTCCAGAATGATTTCACACCCACGTTTTATTCAAACACAGCCAGGGCGACTTTACAAACACGAATTGCCCCTACACCTACATAAACACACCCATAGAGATTTACAACACCCAGTTCACCCAACGCCCAAATCAATATAACAAATGCAGAGGAAGGGTCAGCAGTTTTTCTTTTCTTTTTCTTTTTAAAAAGTATTAAAGATTAGGGTGATGAGATTGGCTTAACAGTATGCGGTGAAGTATGAAGTAAGAAGACAACAATAGTAAGGAGAAAAGGAACAAGAAAGGGGCCGCTACCTAAACTTCTGTAACCAACTTACCCAGCAACCTTCCAGCTACGGTTTCACCGTAATCATTCTTGGAACGGAAATGCCAGAACAAGATTTTCTCAAAAAGGTAAGGATGGGAAATAGGACAGAACCAAATTTCATAACCCAGGTACAATGAAATGCCAGGGACAAATTTCCAGAACGAATTCTCCCACAGGGTTTTATATGCCCACAGCCATCTGAAAACGCCCAAGGTAGAAGGGGAAAACCCACTGAAAATAACACGCCACTGTATATATAAAATGCCCAAGGTAAAAGGGGAAAACCCACTGAAAAGAACAAGCCACTGTATATATAAATGCAACGCTCGCAGATTACAAAAAGCAACGCACATGGAAGTCAAACGAAAACTAATAGCTGGACCATATACAAACAAAACGAATAGCCATAAACCCCAACCATTTACCAAACCCTAAAACTGAACTAATTTAAAAAAAATATGAGAATCTTCAGAAAATAACCCCCCCCCTTTTTCTTGCAGAGTTTAGAGGACGAGGAAATGACATTTTACATCCATACAATCATATTCTCAACAGTGAATAACTAAGCACTCTACTCTACCAAGTACATGATCATATCGTTGCCTTGTTGCTAGCCGCAATGAACTCCTGTGCTCCTCGCTGCTCTGTTGCCTTGTTGCTTGCTGACCGTAAAGACTGCACCGGTACCTCCTAGCCAGACGCTAGGGGTACTCTGCTTCCCCCTCAGCCCCCCAAGCCGCAAAGGGGCCACACACAATCCAGACAGTAGCCTAGCTTCCCAGCTCACCTCCAAGGCTGAGCTACCACTCAATCAGCTGAGAAAATCCCCAACTCCTCACAAGCAATCAGTCCAGTTTGCCATTTTGGCAGCATAACAATACCTCATAGCAAATCCCCTTCTTTTCCCCCATCTTCTTTCTTTTATCCTCATTTTGACCTAATCCCCTTTAGGGTTTTTTCAAAAACCCTAAACCATATTTCTTTTAAGTTTTCCCCCCTTTTAATTTTTTTGAAAACTCAATAAGGTAAAGGCGCTAAGCATATTTTCATTATATATATTTTTTAAATTCATATATATATATATATATATATATATATATATATATATATTCTTTTAAGCTCCCATTAGTTAACTAATTAATTTCTTCTTTTCAAATTTACAACCACCTATTTGAATTAATTTCTTAATCTCTTTATTTTACCCTACACACTTTATGAAGACTCACATTATCTTAAGGGGTTTTTTTTTCTTGTTCAATTTTATTATTAGCACCTGTATTGTTAATGCTTAGCTGGTAGGAAATGAAATTCTAATGTTATTTGAATTACAAAGCTATTGTGAGCTAGAATATAATGGCATTGTTATTAGGAGATGGTTAAGTTTTGATTATTATGTTAGGGAGAAGTAGTGGTACCTTCACTAAAAAGATAAATTATCAAGCTTATTACTGGGAATGAGGAAAGGCCTAATGTATGCAATTAAGGAAGAAATTACTTTATGAATTCAATTAACGGAGGAATTGTTTTATGTATTTAATTAAGGAAGGAAACTCCTTGGATTAGGTGGAGGCTGCAAATCATAGGGGGAATGAGTATTTAATGTATAGTCTTGAATTATGTTTTTTGTTTTTGACAAAGGGCTCAAACTCTGAACTGGTGACGCCTGGTTAGGGGAATTGTTTAAGGATTTGTTCAAGGGTTGATGACTTAGGGCTATTTAGGCTGACTCCTTCAACCACATTATTGCGATGTGCTCTTCAGGATGCACCACGTGCTCCAAGGGTGCCACTCGCCTCTTGAGTTTCTTTTGTGTGACGTGCCCTTCAGGATGCACCACGTGCTCCAAGGGTGCCACTCGCCAACTGAGTTTCTTTTGTGCGACGTGCCCTTCAGGATGCACCACGTGCTCCAAGGGTGCCACTCGCCAACTGAACTGATTGGTAGACATCTATAACCCCTGGAGTCAAAACTACTCCAAGTGAACTTGTGGGAGACTAAGGGTTCTAAGGAATAAGGCCCCCGCCTTATTGCGCGCCCCTTAGAATCATCGTGAGAGACTATCGGAGTCTGCCCTCATGACATCGTGGATCCTATCAAACTAGGTAATCATTAAACTACAGTTCGAGCCACGACGGGAGTGCTAGTAGGTGGTGGCAAGGCTACTGTCCACCCGTCTCCCTCAACCTCTCTGCAAATCATCTGTGGCCCCTTTACTCCATATGTGAGTCTGGTCGGCAAGCTATCGTCAGCCTACATCATCAACAATCATGTCATAAATGTCAACATCAAATCATCAAATCAATGAAACATCACAGTAAATATATCAACTCAAAAGCACACTCCCTGACTCAGTTCGGAGTCCAAGGGGGTTCTACCGATGCCTCTGCATCCTCAAGGTCAAAAACCCTGCACACTCAATCAAACAGAGTTAGTAGCACCTGTGTCAATCAAAACTAGTAAAACATCATGTCGTCTGTCAATCGCATCATAATAAAGTATAAAGGGTTTAACATCACAAAAGTCCAGATCACTTGCAAGCAAGTGTCCTCAAAAAATAAGTTTTGTCAGTGTGCTAGAGTGGGATGTTACATATAACCCCTCTTGGTCTAAACTTCGTCTCGAAGTTTCTCAGTATAATGCCGAAATGAAAGTACCACAGTATCATAAGTACCATAGTATCATAAGTCTATCTATCAAACAAAAATGGAAACTGCTGGCGCATATCATATGCATCCTCCCAAGTCGTCGAGTGCGGACTATAACTGTCCCATTGGACCTTGACCTGATCTACCATTCGACATCATAGCTATCGAACGCGATGATCTAAGATGCGGACCGGCTCAGCCATGAGCACTCCCTCATCCGATACCTGCAAGGAACTCATGTAAATGTCTCAAAACAGATACGTGAAAAACATCGTGCATACGCCTCAAAGAATCAGGCAAGGCTAGTCGATAGGCCACGGGCCCCTTTCTCTCCACAATCTCGAAAGGTCCCATGAACCTAGGAGAGAGTTTAGCTCCTTTTCCAAACTTGATCGAAATCTTATGTGGTTTAACCCCCAAGAAGACTTGATTGCTGACCTCGTAACTACGGTCAACTCAGTGTGCATCGACATAAATCTTATGTCGATCCTGCGCTTCTTTAATCCATTGTCTTATGGTTTGCATTTGCTCTTCCATTTCTTGGATTGCTTCTGGTCCCACTAGGACCCTATCCTCAAGCCGATCCCAACTCAGGGGCATCCGACACAGTTGCCCATAAAGGAACTCAAAAGGCGCCATCTTAATGGTGCTCTGGTAACTGTTGTTGTAAGCGAACTCTAATAGAGGCAAGAATTACTCCCAACGTTTTTTTTGGTCCATCACGTACATGCGCAACATGTCTTCCAAGGTTTGGTTCGTACGTTCCGTCTGTCCGTCTGTCTCTGGGTGATACGCAGTACTAAAGTTAAGTTGTATTCCCGAGGCCTCTTAGAAACTCGTCCAAAATTGTCCAGTAAACACCGATCCTTGATCGGATATAATATTTTTAGGCACGCCATGCAGCCTCACAATCTCACTGATGAAAAATCTCGCTATGTTAGGTTCCTGATACGTCGTACACACAGGAATAAAGTGAGCACTCTTCATCAGAGTGTCTACTACTACAAAAATCGAGTCGTGTCTCCTTGCCGTTAGTGGCAATCCAACAATAAAATCCATCGATATAACTTCCAATTTTGATTCCGGAATGGCATGTGGTTGAAGTAATCCTGCCAGGTGTCTATGTTCAGCCTTTACCTGCTGACACTCGAGACATCTAGCCACAAAGTTGACTATGTCAGCCTTCATTCCCTTCCAGAAGAATAAGGGTTTAAGGTCTGCCCTCATCTTCGTAACTCCTGGGTGAGCCATGTAAACTTCTCTATGAGCCTCACTCAGGATCAACATCCTCAACGCGTCATTTGGCGGTATGTAAATCTGACTTCTAAACCTCAATAAACCATCGCTATCGAATGAATATCCCTCATATCGCGGTACCATCATTGTGTTTTGTCCGATAAAATCCTTGACTTCTTTGTACCAGTCATCATCACGCTGTAAGGTGAGAATATTCTCACGTAGATTCATTTGAAGAGGCAACACCGAAAAGATGCGTAGCCTCCGACTCAAAGCGTCCGCCACTTGGTTCACTGTTCCCTTTATGTAAGTAATCTCGAATTCGTACTCGCTAAGCAATTCCAACCAATGTCGTTGTCGCGCGTTCAGGTTGCTTTGCATGAAAATGTGTTGCAGCCCACAATGATCAGTCTTTAATTCAAATTTTCGTCCAACAAGGTAGTGTCTCCAAACCTTCAAGGCATAAACAATGGCTAATAACTCCAAGTCATGCGTCGTGTAGTTCTCCTCATGCCTTCTTAACTTCCTCAAAATGTAAGAAATCACTCGTCTGTCCTACATCAACACTCCCCCTAAACCTTCCTTGGATGCGTTAGTGCATACCAAGAAGTCTGCATCCATGTCAGGGACCTTTAGTATCGACATTGTTGTCAACAACTCCTTAAGCCTTCAAAATGCTTCCGTGCATTTCTTAGTCCAAACAAACTTCTTTTTTTTCTTCTGCAATTCCGTGATCGGATTTGCTATCTTCAAAAATCCCTCAACAAATCGTCGATAGTATCCTGCTAAACCCATAAAACTACGCACTTCTGTGACATTCGTCAGCGCAGGCCATTCCATAATATCCTCAACCTTGGCTGGATCCATGGCGATACCTTTGCCGGAGATGACATGCGCTAAGTAGTGAATCCTCGATTGGTAAAAAGAGAATTTGGACAACTTCCCATACAATTTGTTTTCTCGTAAACATTGTAGTACCAAGCGCAGGTGCTTCTCATGCTCCTCTGTCCTTAGAGAGTAGATCAAAATATCATCAATGAATACTTGGATGAACTTGTCCAAGTACTCGCGGAACACCCCGTTCATCAAACTCATGAATACCCCTGGGGCGTTTGTCAGTCCAAATGGAAAAACAATAAACTCGTAATGTCCAAATATCATCTTAAAGGCAGTCTTAGGGATGTCATCCTCCTTTATCCGTAATTGGTGATACCCGGATCGCAAATCGATCTTGGAGAACACCGTCGCCCCCTTCATTTGATCGAACAGATCATCAATTCTTGGTAAGGGATACTGATTCTTGATCATAGCCTTGTTCATTTGATGGTAGTCAATGCAAAGCCTCCATGATTCGTCCTTCTTTCGTATGAAAATAACTAGTGCACCCCACGGTGACACACTAGGAAGTATCAGTCCCAGGTCCAACAACTCCTTCAGTTGCATTTTCAACTCTTGCAACTCCAGGGTCGACATCCGATAAGGTGTTCTTGCTATCGGTTCAGTTCCCGGTTTCAGGTCTATGGTAAACTCCAGTTCCCTTTCCGGTGGCATCCCAGGCAACTCCTCTAGAAACATGTCCGCAAACTCTTTCACCACCGGGAGGTGTTCTAGACCTTCTGCTACTCCCTTCTCATTTAGCGTGAGGATCGCATAAAGTTTGCACCCCTTGCACATACTCTTCCGTAACTTTAAGGAAAAGACGAACCGCAGGGAAAATCCCTGGTTCCTTCCTACAATCACACGTCTATGTCCTTCGTGATCAACCAAGCTCAACTGTTTCGTCTTATAGTTGAGTATCACCTCATGCGTTTCCAACCAATCCATACCGATCACGACGTCATAAGATCCTAAGATCATGACGTACATGTTGACCCTCGTGACAAACTCTCCCAGGTTAAGGGCACAGCCCGTAACCTTTCCTCCAACCTTTTGTTTGGCTCCTGAAGCCATCTCCACGAAGCTAAAGTCATCCTGTTCAACTGCCTTTACCTTAATCCTTTTTAGCGCTGCACCAGAAATGAAACTCTTAGTATCTCCTGGGTCTATCAAAATACTAAGGGTCTGGTCAGCGATAGTACTTGTCCTCTCGAGCACCATCGACTGGTGCTCTGCCTAGCGGTTATTCACCGTTGCATGAATCCGATGGGCCTTGCCCATATCTCCCACGGTAGCAGGTCCGACTGATCCGGACGCCCTAGTCCTCTCCAAAGGACAGTCACGCTGGTACTGTGGCTCCCCACACGTCCAACACCCCTTCTTCGGCCGAGTAGTCCTGGTACCCGAAGTAGAAGATGATTGCCCACCCGCCTGAAACCCTGGTCTGTTCTGCTGAACAAGCCTAAACTGCTGCAGCTGTGGGCAACGTTGTTGTTGGTGTCGTGTTCCTCGATAAGGTGTCCGCTGCTGAGGCGGTGGTCGTCGAGGTGTAGAGAAAGTGGATCCCCTCTGGAAGCCACGATGTTCCGGCGTATGTCTCGCTGGTGTCGGATGCTGCAATGCACCCGATTAACTCTGCCCTGCGGGTCTCGCTGGAGTCCTGGTCTGACCCTCATTGATAAGCTCTTCCTCTACTATGAGGGCCTTTTGGACAACATCATGCAAGGTTTGAGGGATCAAGATCCTAACCTTTGCACGCAGGCTGTCGTTAAGGCCAAACACAAACCTGTTGACTTTGATCTTCTCAATGTTAAGGTGCGGAGCATACCGGAGCAGCTCCATAAAACGTGCCTCGTACTCGGGCACCGTACGACCTCCCTGTCGTAACGCGTTGAACTCATTGAGCTAACACTCAATGAATTCCTCTGAAAGGTACCTCTCTCAGAACCATTCCTCAAATAGTTCCCATGACACATCTTCAACGACCATGTTCAGTTGTGGCAGGAGCGTCTTCCACCACAGAAGAGCACTCCCCTTCAGTTGAAAGACCACCATGCGGACCTTCATGTTGGAGGTATAATCGCTGTAACAACCCTCCTTGTTACGACAACGACTCTAACAACAGGTGCAAGTTATTATTATTTTTTTTTTTAAGTGTGTGCACGCGGGTAGAAAGGAAACAATCAATGCATACAACCTTGCGTTGCCACCCAACGACGAATAAGACGCAACCATGACGAGCATAAAAATACGACATGGATGTGCGACAAGTAACTGCATGTATCAATGATGATCACACGACGATAAGTAGAACTGGTTGCTCGCCCGTCCTACCCTGCAATGGTTAGGACCTCCAAGACACATAATCAATGCTCCAGCCCAGGTTCCCATTGATTTTAACCATTTAAGGTCTCAGGGCTGGCGACTGTTATGAGGAACATGGAGGTGTCTACATCCCACCCGACACCAGCAGACCACGCAAACGATTTACAACCATGTACAGTAAGGGTTTAAAGATCGACAATCCTCAAGGGACGCGTAAGCTAAAAACGACCTCATCAACAGCCCAACCAGTAATCCTGGCTAATGGTCAATATCTAAGTTCTAGTGGACGCTATTCACCGATCATTGAACCGTCTAAGTTTATCGTAGTTTTACACCCAGATGGCAGGTCATAAATCGAATTTCCCAATTACAACTTTAGGTTAGTATCGAATCATTTAAAAACTCAATAAGTCCACATGTAATCTTCAATTTAGCATTAAGCATCGATCTACATTAAGGGTTTCACACATTAAAAACAAGATACCCAGTCATAATGTCCTGGAAACAATCCCATCTGTAATAAATGCATAAAGGAATAAATCCAGGAATAATATTTTCTTTAAATAAGTTAGTAAAAGAATAAATCCCTTCTTCGCAAGCACATAGGTAGCATTAAAATTACTGGATGATCTAAATGTATACTCGATATAGTAACATCAACATTAACATTTGAATGTGCAAGATCTAATGTATAATGATCTAAATGCATAAAGGTATAAAGTAACATTATTATTGACCATAACTAAGGGATCCAAAGGATATAACGGTTACAAATGAAAGGGTTCGGTTTTCAATCATAGAAACAAATACATCTTTAGATAAACACAAACCCTAATGCATAAATGTAAAAAGTAATATTAACCTCAATAGAAACTAAATGAATTGCTCCCATAACATTGACATTGTTCTCATTACCAATAACCAATTAGCAATATATATTAACAAATAGCATTGACAATTGTACTGCTCCCTAACATTAACAAATTAGCAATAAGACCTATTTAATTATTATCCTATTAACCAAACACCAGTTCTAAATGAAACTCATTAAATAGCCATAAAATAACTTACCCTAAAATAGAGTTAACCTGGCATTTATACTGTAATAAATGGCAACAGAATGTTAATAGCCATGGACCCCTAGTAAGTGCAACACCGCCCTAATTATAAATCGATCAATATTTGACGCAGTAATTTAAAATTAGCAGTCACCTTCCCTTCCTCAAAAGATCATTCCCGTACTTATATTGCATTACATTAGCATCGCATTCTAATACATTACATTGCCTTACCTTTAGTGGCATACCTAAATGTCAATATTTTACGGAAGGAAATCAAAACTACTCAGAAAAATATAAGTAAGACAGTTGTCATATGACCAATTTCCAGCTAACATAAAAATAAGGCAATTATTACTTTCCATAGATGATTACTTTCAGTTTAATGCAAATTATTTAATCTCCAAAAACCCAATTCGAACTGGAATTTTAATATGTCATCTTATATTTTCCATCATAAAATGGCAAGCCGCCTTACCACCATATTTTCCTTAAACAGTATTACGGCTGCAAGTAAATTTGCACTTTATACTAGCATTTTATATTGCTATTAAAATAACAGTAAGGTCACGTTACAACACCCAAGGTTAATCTTACCTAAATCACAAATAAAAGAAGATTTCAGAAATACTCTCCTTAAAACAATATCAATATTGCGTTTTAATTATTATATTTATAATTGCAGTTCACGTTGCCATTTACGATAACCCCCATCCTGTTACAACAATTTTCCATAAATCTTTACTATTAATGCATTTAATATACGCTTTAACATTGCATTCATTACTGCATTTACCTTGGGCATTTAAATAATAGCAGGTGGCATTACGGAAACCTAATTTTATAGAAACCATGCTTCTGCCCCAAAATCTACCAAAAATATCGTCATTGACTATATTCCGGTAGCTTATCAATAGAATCCCGATGTTTTGCATTCTAGGTTAAATCAATATGCAATTAATTTATCATTCAATCCAGCACTGGCAAATTCGACACATACCGAACCACTTAAATGAAAATAAACCTGCTGGTCAGTAATTCATTTACCTGTGACATCTACTGTCTGACAGGGTACGGGTTTTACTGCCGACCAACCATTAAAACTATAAAATGCAAACATGCCTACGCTGTCATTAAATTAAGAATACATATTTGTCAATGCCATAATTATATGATATTTGAAATTAATTTAGTGTATTT
>ML816374.1:63777-81054 GCA_009831015.1 Picea engelmannii | reverse complement strand
ACCAACAAGAAATAAATGAAATGTTGTTGTGCAACATAGTAACAAAAAAGAACCCAAAGGACAGTGACAAGGAGGAACATGTCAACAAAATATCCTCTAAAAATTATGGTCATGAAATAGAAAATGAGAACAGTTCTTCCGAAGACACACAAGTGGTAGGAAACTAAACAACCACGGGAAGAAAAAGAAAACAAACAGATCACATGGAATGTTAATTCAAGAAGATAAAACCATCCACCTTTGATGAAGAATCAAGTACGAGTGAAGAGGCTGAAGCATGGCTACTAGATATAAAGAAATACATCCATATTTACAACTACTCTAGTAATATGAAAGTCAGAATGGTCATTTATAACTTGAAGGGAAAAGTAAGTATCTCGTGGCAAGACCTGAAATTTGCCAAGGGATTGAAACATAAACAGATGGAATTGTTAGATTTTAAGAAATATTTCAAGAAGCAATATTTATCAGAAATCTATTATGAAAGAAATGATAAAGAATTCTATGAGCTAAGACTCGAACATATGACCATGGACGATCTGATAAATAAATTTCTTGAATTATTGATATTTGTGGCATACATCAGGGAAGACAAAGTAAAGATACAACGATTCTTAAGTTGTTTACCGCATTCATATAAAGATAGAATTGAATTTGACAATCCCAAGACTTTAAGGGAAAGCATTTAGAAAGGCTCGGATGTGCTATGATCATTACAAACAAAGGTTTGAAATTCCCAAGGCATGAAAGGACAAGAAACAGGACATAATGAATCAGTGAAATAAAGGTTTCCAACAAGCCCCTTTCTGGAATATGGCAAAGAACTTCCAAAATAAATATTATCATTCCAACAACCAGAGTGCTAAAGGGGGAGGTAGACCAGTTAATTTGGGAGTAAAGAAAGTTGGGGCCAGTCCCAAAGAACCATTAAAGCGTTGGGAGTGTGGAGAACCTCACTTGAGGAGGAATTGTCCATGCTTAATTTCCACAACAAGAAATACAGTCCATAACTTGCAAGAAGCTTCTATAGTAGGATATATGGGAAGAAGCGTGCACAAAATTAATGCAGTTGTAGATGGCAGTCAAGTTGATCATAAATCCACTATTGTGGAGGTTGAAGGTAAGATTCATGATAACCACATTTCTATTTTAATTGACCTAGGAGCTAGTCTAAGTTATGTTACTTCTGCTTTAGTTGAATTAAACAAACTCAAAAAAGTAAACCATTCTAAGTCTTGGTTAGTACAGTTAGCAACAGGGACTAAGAGAAAAGTAACAGATTTCATTTCTCAATGTGAACTCAATATAGATGGCCAAAGTGCAAAGTTAAATCTAAATATTTTACCTTTGGGATCTCATGATATAATGGTTGGAATGGACTGGTTAGAGAAACACAAATTAATTTTAAACTGTTACGAAAAGTCACTTACTTACAGAGATGAAAACAACATAGTTAGGAAAATACAAGGGATCAGAAAACCAGTTTCAGTTAGACAAATATCATCCATGCAGTTTAAGAAATGTATGAATAAGGGCTGCCAAGTTTATTTTGTTTAAGTAACTAATATGTTAGAAAAGGAAAATAAACCCAGTTTATAATACTTTGCAGTCCTACATGGGTTTAGAGATGTATTTGTGGACGAAATACTAGACCGACATCCAAGGAGAGAGATAGATTTCTCTATCGATCTACTACCTGGATCTACCCCGATATCTAAGGCACATTATAGAATGAGTTTACCCAAATTAATAGAGAGGAAAATTCAGCTGCAAGAACTATTAGATAAAGAATATATCAGACCAAGTGTCTTGCCTTGGGGAGCACTGGTTCTTTTTGTTAAAAATAAAGATGAGACTTTGACGTTATGCATTGATTATCGACAATTAAACAAGATGACGATTAAAAATAAGTATCCTTTACCCAGAATTAACGACTTGATTGACCAAGTGGGAGGAGAAAACGTTTTCTGTAAGTTGGATTTAAGGTATGGTTATCACCAAGTCAGATTAAAGGATGAAGATATAAATAAAACAACATTTAGAACACAATACATAAACTATGAGTGTGTTGTAATTCTGTTTGGTCTCACTAATGCACCAACGACCTTTATGTGTTTGATGAATAGTATATTCAATCAATATTTGGATAAATTTGTAGTGGTATTTATCGATGATATTTCAGTTTACTTGAAAATGGAAGAAGAAAATGAAGAACATCTAAAAATAGTATTGCATACCTTAAGGAAACACAAGTTGTATGCAAAGTTTGACAAATGGAACTTCTACCAAAGAAGAATAGAGTACCTAGGAAACGTGATATCCGAAGAGGGTATTGTAGTTGATCCAGAGAAGATAAAATCTATTATGGAATGGCCTATCCCTAACGATGTAGCAGACATCAGATCATTTATGGGAGTTATCAGTTACTACCATAGATTTATTAAAGGATTTTCTAAGATCGTGTATCCAATTACATCTCTATAAAAAAAGTAATAAGGTTTACCATGTCACAAAAGTGTCAAGACAACTTTAATAAGCTAAAGGAATTGTTAACTACAACACCTATTTTAAGGGTAGCGGATCCCGATAAATACTTCACAGTCTACATGGATGCAAGAAAAGAAGGCTTGGGAGGAGTCCTAACACAAGAGGGACATGTCATATGTTATGTATCATGTAAATGAAAAGAACATGAACAAAACTACAACACACATGATTTGGAGTTAGAAGCATTAATTCAATTGTTGAAAATGTGGCGACATTATTTAATGGGGAGAAAATTTCTGCTACTGACGGACAAAAGTGGTGTGAAGTTTTTATTCATTCAGCTAGATCTCAAAGCAAGGCAAGCGAGGTGGATAGCCTTCTTGAGTGAATTTGATTTCGAAGTAAGACATGTCAAAGGCAAACAAAACAAAGTTGCATATGCCCTAAGTCAAAGGACTAACAGACATTTTGAGATAAGTGTTAGCAAAGAAGAAAATGACATCGAACAAAGAATAAAATATGCAAGCTATAATGACGCAAAATATATCAAAACAACAACAAAACTACAAGAAAATGCAGAAAAAATGGACAAAACAGATCTAAGTTTGGATAAAACTAGACTTCTAAGGTTCAAAAACAAGTTGTACATACCTAATTCTGTTGATTTAAAGTCAACAATTCTTGACGAATTGCACAAAAGGCCATATTCTCGTCATCCAGGATACCAGAAAATGATAACATCCTTAAGAAAATTGTTTTATTGACCTAACAGGGAAAATGAAACAATTGAATACTTATCTAAATTATTAGATTGTCAATAGGTAAAGGTAGAACATCAGCATCAATAAGGCCTGCTACAGCCTCTACCTATACCAGAACGGAAGTGGGAGATTATCTCATTTGACTTCATCACAGGTTTTCCTAAGACTCGAAAGAAAAATGACTCGATTATGGTAGTGATTGATAAACTTATCAAATATGCACATTTTGTACCTATGAAATCTACTTATAAATAAATTAATATCGCTGAAATATTTATAAAGGAAATATTTAGATTGCATGGAATTCCTAAAATGGTGATTTCGGATAGAGATGCCAAATTTACGTCAACATTTTGGAAGGAATTGTTTGCAGGATTGGAGACTAACCTGAATTTCATCACAAGCCACCATCCATAAACAAATGGGAAAATCGAACGAATGAATCAGATTGTGGAAGACATGTTACAAATGTACATGAGAATGAAACCAAATAACTAGGAGGAGTACCTACACTTAGTTGAATTTGCTTACAATAATGGCTATCAGACATCAGCTAAGATGAGTCCCTTCGAAGCATTACATGGAAGGAAATGCACAACTCCAATTAGATGGGATAATCTAGTTGGAAGACTTATGATGGGATGAGAAATGCTCCAAGAAATGGAGAAAATGGTAAAAAAGGTACAACAAAATTTAAAAGAGGCCCAAGACAGACAAAAAATCTATGCAGACTGAAAAAGGAGACACCAGGAATTTCAAACTAGGGATCATGTATACCTTAAATTCAAAGTGAGGAGAAGCTCTCTAAAGCTAGGAAATTGTTCAAAGTTGGTGCCCAGGTTTTGTATCCCCTTCAATATTTTAACTTGAATTGGACCTGTGGCGTATCAACTTGCACTTCCCGCAAACTTAAAATTTCATAATGTTTTTCATGTTTCCTTATTGAAAAAGTATATTCATGATCCTACTCACATCATTGATTGGAACATGGTACAGGTGGAACTAGAAGGCGAGTTCCAAGTGGAACCTATGTTTATTCTGGACAGGAAAGAAACAATACTACGGAATAGAGTCATCGTCGAGGTTAAAGGCCACTTGGGAATTGGAGGAAGATTTGTAGAAATCTTATCCAACCCTATTCCGAGAGAGGAATGAACACTGAGGACAATGTTGTATTTAAGGGGGAGGGGATTTAATATCCCCAAAAATATTAGAATATTAAAGTCTAAGTGTACTTGGGAATAAATTTACATTTTTGGAAAATTTAGATTTGGAAATTATTTTCCATTTATGGAAAATCCAAAATTTGGAAGTTTATTATTGTAATTAATTATCTATGACTGTTGGGCAAAGATTGACATGCCCAACTAACTTCTTGATTGTAACACATGTGAAAGACAAAAAAAATTTAAATTAAATGATGGAAGACAAATGTAACAACTAGGTTAATAATAGCTGACCATGACTCCAAGAGTGGGGAACAGATTTGAATTTCCTCAAGACTAATTTTTACAAGTGGAAAATGTGGGATTTGACCACTAGTAGCCCCTAAAAATCAGGGATTTGTAAAGCTGTGAATTTCCCAAGGAGGGAAAGAAAGACCTAGGGAAAAAATGAACATAAATACGACATATGGAGGAGGCAGGACGATGCTTAGTATGTTGGAGAAAGGAAACTACTTGTTGTTATGAACATTGTTAGTGTGAGGCAAGGAAATTTTTGATATGTGGAAGGTGATTGTAGAAAATGAGGATCATTTTAGTTTTTCGTTATGGACTCATGGTCAGGCTAGGGGGTGAACAGGGCAAGTAAACTTGGTTGTTCTGTTCTATGGTTGGGTGCAATGTGGATGTTCCATTTGTCTCCCAACATCAAAATTTTCATATATGTACCTTTAATTTCATTCTTGTTAATATCTTGCTTGATTATTATTTGTCAGGAATGAGATGGTTTATGTGATGATTGTATATACATATATGTGATCACTTGGTAGAAATAGCAGAACTACTGTATGTTCTATTGAATCATGAAATTGGGTTATACATATATAGATAAATATATATAAACATATATGTAATCATACATAAAGAAGTGAAATTTTTTTTGTATGCTCCTAATAATCATTAAGTATGATTATGCATAAATATAAATGACTATATATACAGAGTTATGTATTCATACAACAAGAAAGGATAGAACTGTTGTATATTCCTAGTGATCATTAAGCATGGTTACAAATGACTGTGTATACTTATATATATGTGTTCATGCATAAAGGAAAAATAGATATGCTACTATGTTCTTATGAAGTGTTGAATTAGATATACATTGRATTTSTATTTCAAATATGTACAAGTACCATAAAGAATAGATGGGACAAATAACAATCCTCATATATGTTTACACATTCTTTACATTATCAATAACCACAGAAAAATAGTGAATTCAATAGTATACAAATGTATGGMAAAGTAGTTGTTACATTCAATTAACCTTGTTCAAAATGGTTTCAAACAAAYTGTGTATTCAATTGAAAATAATTACAAACAACTTGTATGTCCATGTGATCATGGTTCAAATTATTACAATGGATTACCATAGGAAAAAGACTCCATTACCACTTGTAGAAATAATATAAGAAGAATTGCAGAATTTTGTACGCCAAGATCAAAACTCGAATACCCTTTTTAGCGAGAAGGGTTTCCTTGATCCGCTTCCCTCGATTGTATAAACTTACAAAGGATAAATATGAGGGTTTAGTAAATTGTACTATCATTTTTTTAAATGGAAATTAATTATAACGAATAAGATAAAAAAATACTTAGCTTGAACTCGACGAAGAAACAGGTCGACACTAGAGATTGTGCGACAATCTGTCCACGATCCAAATGGGGGAGGAGTGGACCCAAAATCAATTGATGGATACCCTCGTAAAATGAAATAGATCCCCATCATTAATTAATGTAAATGAGAATAATGATTTTGTATACACATAGCATAAGTTCTGATTATACAGTGATAAAAGAAATACGCAAGCTATGAATTATGTAGTGATAAAGTAAATACATAGAGCGCATTTATGAATCCCCCCAGAGGGTAAGGAACACATTTCATGCACATAAAAATAATTACAAGTTACAGGACCCATCACATAGCTTTCAAATCATGACTATAGAAATGAGGATCGAACCCGATAAGCGGTCGACCCTGTTTGTAAATGATTCAAATCTAACCAAAAGAAAGTTAATTGGCCACAAAAAAGTCCACAAAGAAAAATGTTGCAAACCAAAGGACAGACAGAGTATGAGTAATGTTCTACCTTTTTTCTATGTATAAACTTGAAGTAAATTATGAATTTCAATATAAAACACACACGGAAAAATTACAGGCAGAGGGTGAGGGTTGATATATATATACATAAAAATATGCTATATAAAAAAACAAAGTGAAATTTGTGAGACAGAGAGTCAATTGTTGCCGATGTGTATTCACTATAGGTAACGCCAAATGTAAAATTTATGAATAGAGGGTTAGTTTCTTCCCTATTATATATTTTTGTATGCAACCCAGAAGGTAACTCATGAACATAGGGTTAATTTTTGCCTGTATACAGAGTGGTAATGAAAATACATAGAACACATCCATGAATCTCATAGAGGTTTCATACTATATATATATATATATATATATATATTCACGTAGAGATAAAATACGAGTTCCACTGGGTGGTAAAACAAACACATAGAGCATAACTCTACAAAGAATAATAATAAAAAAAAACTATACATATATGCTTACACAGATTACCCATTACAATTGTCCACAGAATGCTAACATAATTTCCAGAAGATACTTATGAATTTCACAGTGTTAATATATCTCACACAGGGTATAGATTACAGGACTTACCGTAAAGTAATTGAGGATATTTCATATAGATAATAAATGGATTTATGTTATAATAGTGGATACAAGAAAAACGTGAAAGGAACACTGAAAATTTAACTGTCAAAACGTTTGTGACCACAAGAGAACCATAAACCATGAAGACTAGAAGAGCATCATCCAACCTGAGAGATACTCTAACCCCGGTCCCAAGAACTTTAAAACCCAAAGGAGCCCCAGGAGGAAACACTTACGGAGACAAAATGTTAACACATTTCCAACCCTCAATAGTTCACCAAAAATGTTGTATTCATGAGTTACAGATTACTAGATAAATGAAGTTCTTGCTTACCTTGTGCAAAATATGAGCCAGAGATGTGTTGCGTCGTCCCTTGTGTTTAGCAGAGCCGATCTCCCATGTCTTCGAGCATGCAGAGCATGGGAAAGGTTAGCTTATATAACAAAGAGAATTATTTTGCAGAGACAATCATTACAATGAGAAAAGAGCAACATTTTCGCATAGAGACAATCATTACAATGAGAAAGGGGAAAGCAATGGATAGTTTTTACCTCAAGTCTCGTTAGAGGAGTAACGCAGTGGGTACATGCCAATACCCCTGCCATGTGAAACCATGGAGATGGAGATTCTACATTGGACGTAGTGGCTGAAGTGTCAATTCCGGGAGGTACAGTTCAGGTCTCCATTAATGGATTAGCCAAGGGTTAAATGTCAGATTGACATTTTCCATTAAATAAATTCAAACCAATTTATTGTTGGGTCATGTTTCCAGTCAGTTAGGGTTACAAAATGTGTGTGTGTGTAAGGGTATATGCTCGCCACTCTAAGCTAAGGGCATACTTCGTTATGGTTCCCAACAAGTTAATTCCTAGGATTAAATACATGTATATCGTTGGGTAATGTTGCTAGCGTTATATTAACCTTTTATCCATTTGTGTGCTAAATGATAAGTATATCGTTAGGATACAGTCTAGTCACAATAATATCATGTATATGAAAAAATATACAATATTGTGGATGAGTTTATTGTTATATATATTAAACAACATATTTATGTTATGGATAGTGCTTAGTATATATCATCCATGAGGTAGACAATATGGTAAAAAATATATATATGAATGTGGATATGAATAGAGTTAAGGTCATGGTATCCATAGGCTAGTCTATGTGATAAACTATTTATATATATATACCTATTTTGACATGGATAGTGTTAGTGCCATGAAATCCATATGATAGTTTACATAGTATAATCTATGAATGTATGTCATTATGGATAAGTGTTAATTGTCATAGATAGACTTATGCTATTCTATTGTCCATAGTTATTATGCATTGAAATCTTTGGATAGCATGACTTAAATTAGTCATGATAGTCATCCTAGTCACTATCATCTTAAGTACAAAGAGTCACATGATTTTAATCCATCAACGACGATAAATTTAATCTCCATATAATTAAAGAAATAAAGTTGTTCTTTGAATAGAATAATGAAGAGTCAAGGAGCTTTAATGCCCCCTAACAAAAAAATAATATATTTTTGAGAAATTTGGGGTATATTACAACATCGCCATGAACGATGCAACACTGGAACAATTAAAATACAGGAAAAAAGGGTCACTATATGATTAGTTGGAAATTTGGATAGAATACCTCCAAAGAAAGATTTCATAGGGAAAGGAAAAATTAGTTGTTTTTTCTCTTGTCCTTTTCCTAACCATTTCAAATTTTGTCCTTTCTGCCTCTTATCATCAATAAAGAGAATATGAATAGTTTTGTAATTGCCTCTTGAAAAAAAAAAGAGAAAGGACACATAGGAGTTACTAGATTTTTGTATAAAATAGGATAGAAGACACTTTGAAAAGGCATTTTGGTTTTTCAAGCATTGTATAGACCCAATAACTTTTTCGAGAACTTATACACTACTAATGAATATTGAGAAGCCCTCAGGTACAACAACTTTTAGAAGGAACTTTGTTTAGAAATGGATCGGAGCTTTGAACTACTTCAAGTGAAGATAATTATTGTTTCTATGGATTGTAAGAATGTTTTTTTGTTATAGACTAGTTCTCATACAATCTTTCTCATTATGTAGTTATTGATGTTTCTTTGAATATTCCAATCCCTTGAGATTCATGGGTTATTATTGTAATAATTGTTGTAGTCTAGACTAATCTAATTATATACACTTGGATACACTTGTCTCCAATATTTATCGTTTGTTATAACTAACTGTATAAAAGTTGTGTAATATTTTGGTTGCATTGATAACTCATCGATTACTCTATTGTGCTCCTAGATAGGATAGGTTAACTTAGGTTAGTGATAGATTCATTATCTTTGCATACATAGTCTTCATCTACATCTTTGAATTACATTTTCACCACCCATCCACTTCATCGGTACAATGGGCCATAAGTAGTAACAAAAACCAAAAGATAGCAATAAATGGTAGCAGGGCTAGATTCTAGATGGGACTCCTAATCCAAATGGTGTATAGTCTAGTTGGCATCGTATACCAAGGACTACCACTTTCTCTTACCAGGTGAATTTGAATTCGTCCTCAATTCACTCCCCTAAGAATTATGGGGTGAAGAAACATTTGCAGGAATAGGAAATACATTGGGTTGTTTTGTCAAAACCTCTAAAATCACCAAAACATGTAAGTATACATCTTATCCCAAAATTTGTGTGTGTGAGAACATTTTTGGATCCCTTCCTGAATCAATATGCATAAATTTCCAAGATTCATAGTGGATACAAACTATAGACTATAAACATATCCCCTTTTATCATAGGAAATGCCATGAACATGGGAATTGTTTTACATATTTCTTTCTAAATTCCCTAACCAATGTAAAAAATTAGGAATAAGGACCATACAAGGAGGGACTTTTTAATGTCCCAAGTAAAAGAATTGTGAGAATGAAATATCCCAACCAAGTACCCAATAATGATCCCCAAGTGGCTAACATATTTTAGTCACTCGAAATAGTTTGGGAGGCTATAGAGAACAAATCACAAGAAACTATAATAAAGGTTATAAAAGTGCCTCCTCCCAAACCCACTCTAGGAGAGTAAAAAAATAGAAAAAATAGACAACCATCCAATCTATAAAAGAAGAAAAACAGTTAAGATGACCTAGATATGGAAGATCATGGAGAAGATAAATATAGTTCATAGGAGGAAGAACAAGACCCAATGAAGGATATTTAAATGTAAGAGTTATACCTAATAGAAATTATCAAAAAATATGGAAAAAAGTATCGGACAAATCTAATGGAAAGAGCTACAAAACTTATAGAAATACCTCTTGAGGGGTAAATCCTAGATAGAATGACCTCCCTATGTTAAGTAGCATTAATTGGGTTGGAAATCATAATGACCTAGTGAAAATCACTAAAGAAATCAATAGGGGAGTAAAGGAAGAGGGGAAGGAAACCAAGGAAGAAAAAATCTTGGAGGAAGGTGCCCAACTATTAGACTCTATGCAAATGATATTTTTTTCTTACAAGTAMTTTTCTACAAGACCAAACTTTTAAATATGAATATCACATCATCAAACATTAGAGGGGAAATGGAAAAGTTAAGTAGAGAATTATTTAAAAAAAAACAGTAAATAAAACCTACCATTTTCATGATTCAAGAAACGAAATGTCAATGAGAAACTATGAAAAATATAGCTTAAATATGTTGAAAAGGATGTGAATTAATAGTGAGTAATGCAGAGGGATTCTCAAGAGATATAGAAATTTTATGGAACTGAACCTTGGTAGTCTTAGATAATTTTACATAACAAAGCACACTATATTTTCAAATTTCAAGGAGATTAGATCAACAAAGGGGGACATATTATCCAATGTCTATGGACCAAATATTATGACAAGGAAACTTGATTTCTTACTGATAATGAAATATATGGGAGTAGTGTTATGAAATAAACAAAGGAGCATTGGAGATTACTTCAACATGATAACCTCTTTAGTGAAAATGGGGGAGGCATAAAGCATTTGTAGGAGGACAATGTTACTTTCAAAAAATCATTTCAAGACTAAGATTAGTGGACAAAGAGACCAATAGTGGTTTTCATACCTTGATAATAATAAAAGAGGAGAAAATAATGAGATTGTGGTATTGTTAGATTTTTTCCGTATCTTTGAATCCCTCATCTATATAGAAGTATCATTTGAAGTAGAAACTTTACTTAGAGTCGGATCTGATCACTAGGAAATATGTCTTACCTAGAAGAGTGTGGGGCCTCCTAGATGAGGAAGCTTCTACTTAAAAAAAATTCTCTTGATTACCCTCATTTCAATGAAAATATAAATAAATGGTGGAAGGAAGTAGATACATTGAATGTAATGTTTATGTATCAATTCTAGATACACATCAACAATCTAAATACCAAACTTAAATATTCTAATAAAGAATTATTTGGAAATATTTTTCAATCCCAATGTGATTTAGAAAACACAAAGGAGGAATATTCAAACAACTATTATTATGGATGGTATGAATGGGTAGCTAGCTCTTTAGGAGGAATTATTGAAGGAGAAGATATAATTTATGGAGAAAAAGGAATAAATTTTATGGAGACAAAAGTCAATATTTAGGTGGCTTAAAGAAGGTGATGAGAGTTCTCAATTCTTCCACAACTCCATGATTAGTCGAAGACACCTAAACAAAATTGGTTCTTTTCAATGTGACAATGGATAAAAGTTGGAAAATCATAGTGACATAGAAAAGGATCTCAAATTTTATTACCATCAACTCCTATAAAATATAGAGGTTAAGAGGAAAAGATATATGAACCTAATCTTAAGACACATCCCTAGATTGGTCACCCCAAAATAGAATGCATGTTTAATGAGAGAAATCACCCGTAAAGAGGTAGAGAGAAAAGTCATGGAAACGGTAGCAAATAAATATCTATGCCTAGATGGATTCATAACTAATATCTTCTAGAACTACTAGGAAGTTGTAGGAACAAATGTCAGGAAAGTGGTGGGAGACTCTAAATACATCCAATGAATTTTGAAAGCATTCAACTCTACCTTCTCAACTCTTAAGCCAAAATAGGACAAACATTATTATATGGAAAAATTCAAGTTTATCACGCTTTGCAATGTGATTTTTAAAATCACATACAAGGTTATAGTCAATGGAATAAAATTTATTATGTTACACATAAATTTGTAGGAGAAAGGAGGTTAGATATGAGGGTGTTAGATTCTATATCAGATCATAGTTGCACATGAAGTCATTCATTCCCTGAAATTAACTAAAAATTTATGTATGATTATAAATCTTGATTTATATAAGTCATTTGATCATTTAAATTGGGAATTCATACTCAAAATGATAAACATTGTTTGGATTTTATTTTTCTTGGGCTAGCTAGGTTACACAACTAGGCTTGATAATTTGTTTTTGGTATTTATTAATGCCTGTCCTTCTTCCCATTTCAACCCCTCTCTATCATCACATAAGAAGAACCTCTTTCCCCTTTTGTGTTCATTATTATGTCATGTGGCCTTGCGAGATGTCTTCACTATGGTATTTCTTCAATAAATTTCAAAGGCGTTAACCTCCTCAATGTCCTCGATCCCCTTTCCCGACTACAATTTGTGTAATATGTAATTAATATGGGCCACCCATATGTCCTCGATCCCCTTTCCCAACTACAATTTGTGTAATAGATAATGATTATGGGCCACCCATATACTGAGGATGCAATGCATATTAAATCGATCATAGACTCATCCTTGGTAGCATCTAGAACTATCACCAATTAGGAAAAATATCATATCTTCTTCTTCAACATGACTATGATAACCCATGAAAATATTATAATAATCGTAGCCTTCAAGAAAAGCTCTCTTCCCTAAACGTATCTAGGAACTCTACTCATAGAAAATGTATGAAGGAATATCTCCAAGGAACGCATATTATTAGTCTCGGCCTTTAGGCTAGGGACTATTAGTAATCGGTTCACCTGTTTTTCCATTGATTCAACACAAAGTTAAACATGCTTTAAACTAAAGTTTTAGGAAATATTTAAAAAAAATTGTAAGATCATATATTTTTATCCTAAGTTGAGGTTTTGAGGTCTTTTTCTGGTTTAAAGATTATCTTAATTTTATCCTAAGTTTAGGTTTCATGTCTTATTTTTCCTCATATAGAAGTCGTTTTCCATCCATATAAATATATTCAAAGATGAATTAATGTTAATCTTTCAACTTAGCATTAATTCCAAACATTAAATGTTACACGATAGCCCATAGTCATAGTCATAGTCCATAAATATTAACTCATATTTGTTGATGCAGTGTCCAACAACGGTGGTATGTTGATGTGGTGTCCAATAATGATTGTTGTGGTGTCGAGCTGTATCTTTTTCAATGTTCTTCAATCAACAGTTTTAGCAGACATTTAAATTTTTTTGTAAGATCATTTATTTTTATCCTAAGTAGAGGCTTTGAGGTACTTTTTCCATTTCAATTTTATCTCAATTTTATCATAAGTTCAAGTTTGAGGTTTTATTTAGCTTGATATCGAGTACATTTCCATCCGTGTCAGTTTCATGAGGCTGGTGTCTGTTTGAATCTTAGGAAAGTGGGTATACATATATTCCAAGATGGATTAATGATAAGCTTTGAACTTACCATTAATTTAAAACATTAAATGTTACACAAAATCCAAGATTCATAGTGCATAAATCTTAAATCTTATTTGTTTATGCAGTGTCCATTGACGATGGTCTATTGACACAGTGTCCAATAATGGTGGTTGTGGTGTTGAGCTGTAGATTTTCATGCAATATCCCCTCAAGCTATTAAAGAAAGAGGAAAAACCCGTTAGAATTGCAAATGTGAAAAACAAAATTCACATATGATACTTAACATTCAGACAGATAAGAAACAAAGGGATTTCACGTGGTTCACCCAAACATTAGGTTATGTCCACCAAGCATAGGCATCAGTTGTCTTATTATTCAGAATGTGGATATTACAACAGAATAGCAAGTTCTAACTCCGTATCTCTCTCTCTCTACCTCTACGAGCTTACATGTATTTATATACATTTACAAGAAACCAATTATTAAATTCAATCCCTATAAATAGTCTAACTTGGTCTATTTAGTTGCAACCAATGCAGAATAATAGGATCCAAATCCATCCTTTGAGGAATTCGTTGTCACCAAATCCCAACAATATCCACCTTGACAACAATTAGCATGATACCTTGCTCCTTCCTTTTGTTCATCACCTTTGTTGCAAGCTAAGAGAAGCCAAGCACCACGACAACTTCTCTAATAAAATCGGTTTCATGATATCTCTTGTGTGACTTGCACGAGTTTGGATTTCCTTAGGGGTCACTCCACCTCAAACATGTCTTCCACAATTGTGTTCTGAGACATGTTTAGTGATAGATCTCCTCCTATCCAAAACACCTATAAAATATACATTACAATTATCACAAACCATCTCAGTGTAACCATTATAGGTGACATTTGTGCTTGTCAAACGCTGAAGCACCCATTTCACTACAACACCTGAATCTGTCACGTATCTAATAACATCATTAGCATGTGAAACATCTGTTCTTAACCATTTCATCACATACAACATACCTCCTACTGAACTTACATGAGACATAACATTTTCTTCTTTATAGACGTTCCATATCCTTGAAGAAAAATTTTAATGGAAAGAAACATAGATAAAGACTTGTTTTACATTGTTCATACTGAAATCCAACCACGACTTACCATTACCATATCTATGTATTTTCATGCCCATAATTTGTTTTGTTGCTCCTTGATCCCTCATCTGAATTGTCCTGTCCACCTCAGTCATTTTCTTACTGATTTTATCCATGCTTTGTCTTGCATCGATCATATCATCAGAAAATAACATCAAGACAATGAATGTATATACGTATTTCACTTCATATGGTATATGAAGGATTGAAACCTCTTGTAAATTTCCTTGGGTACCAATAGGTCATACAATGAATTATCTAGCATACAAACAAATTTATCATTGTGATCTTGAATCAACCCTTGTGGTTGTTCCATACATACTATATATCTATCAATGATGACCTTTTGAGAAGTATGATCCCACACACAACATCCCTTTATACCACCATCATAACTTGCAAAGATATAAAGCAAGCAGGAATTCAAAAACAAAGATTTCAAGTCTGGAAATGATTTACATCTTACTAGTACCTACAATTATTTATTTCTCTTATGACCTTGATGCTGCTCCCTTAAACAAGAAGATACGTATTTCACTTCATATGCCACTTCAATACTCCCTTACAACTTATAAAGGTTATCAACCTTTGTTTCCTTCATCACTACTAAACTACCTTTCGACAATGTGAGTACTCCACCTTGACCTGTATAGTTATATCCACAAGAATCGAACACTCCCAATGAAATAAAATTTGATTTAAGCTCAGGTACATATATAACATCCATTAATTCCCTAACAATACCAATCCATTAATTCCCCAACAATACCATCGAACATCCTAATTCTAATACTACCAACCCCAAGAGTTTTACATGGAATACCATTTCCCATAAACACTACACCCTCATCAACAGATTGGTAATAAATGAACACATTTCTATCTGAGCACATGTGCTAGGAGGCACCTGAATCTAACTTCCATTCTTCTTGATATTGTAAATTAATAGAAATGGATAAAACTTGATGAGTCATACCTGAATTTTTTACAACCAAATTTTCTTCCTTCATAGAGTTTTCCTCAGATTCCTTTCTTTTCCGGCAATCTTTCTTGATATGTCCTATTTTGCTATAGTACCATAACTTTTCTTTACCCTTTCTGTCTCTTGACTTAGATCGAGAAAAGCATCTCTCATTATTCTCTTTAGTTCGACCTCTCACCAACATCGCCTCTGAAGTTGAGGTTTCTTTACTATATTTTATCCTCATCTCCTCAGCCAACAAAGCTCCAACAACAGAGTCATAATCTAAAACATCTATTGAGCTAAAGTTAATAGAGGTGACTAGATTATCCCAAGACTCACGCAATGAACACAATAGTGTAATAGCCTTATCTTCATCTTCTTATTTAACTTCCATGCTAGTCAATTGAACTATAAGGGTATTGAAGGTATTTAAATGGTTAACAACTTTTGTACCTTCTTTCATCTGCAAACTATACAACCCTCTCTTTGAGTAGATTCTTCTCATCAAGGACTTCGTCATATATAGGCTTTCCAGCTTGCTCCATAAGTCCGATGTTGTATCCTCTCCTACGATATTAAACAAAACATCATCATAAACGAATGGTACTAAGATTTTTTGCATCCAGATCTTCCCATTCCTCATTCGTCATGGATGTTGGTTTCTTTGACATACGTGCCAATGCTTTTCGGAACCCTTGTTGTACAAGTAAATCCTGCATCTTGAGCTTCCAGAGCTCAAAATTACTTGTACCCCTAAACTTTTCAACTTCAAGCTTCAAACTCTACATCTTATCCATTAGCACAAAATCTCCTAATACCCAAATCACTACTTATAAAGTGAAATTTATATTAAAAAAGATATATTATAATTCAAAAATTAAAACTTTAAAGTATGGTTCAAAAAATTAAACAATTTTTTTTTATCCAAATAAATAAATAAATAAATATATATATATATATATACACCTTTTAAGAACATTCAACTTCTCAAACGAATAGCCATCCACCTTTTTTAATTCTTCCACCCTTTTAAATATTACATTTATTCCCAATTTTTGAAAAAACTCAAAAAAATATCGTGGCTTTAAACATGATCTTGAAAAAGCATGCGAATTAATTTAAGGATTTTGTAACTTTTTATTTTAAGGAAGTCGGAGCACCTCAGGCTACCACTGGAGTGTGGCGATCTTAAAAGGGTCTCTGTACCTCAAGATACACTTGAGCACGATTTTCTTGAAAGATTTAAAGATTTACGCAATGTTCCTCAACTCTAAACCGTAGTGATTTCAGTATTTTTGCACTAGGGAAAGTCCCGGTAATAAGACGCTGTATCTTTCGAGAGGAGGGACCTGCAATGATGTTGAACTCGACATATTTTACATGGATTTCACTC
>ML816374.1:50140-61287 GCA_009831015.1 Picea engelmannii | reverse complement strand
ATTAGATCAACAAAGGGGGACATCTTATCCAATGTTTCTGGACCAAATATTATAACAAGGAAACTTGATTTCTTACTGATAATGAAAGATATGGGAGTAGTGTTATGAAATAAGCCATGGAGCATTGGAGATTACTTCAACATGATAACCTCTTTTAGTGAAAATGGGGGAGACATAAATCATTCGTAGGAGGATAATGTTACTTTCAAAAACATCATTTCAAGACTAAGGTTAGTGGACAAAGAAACCAATTGTGGTTTTCATACATAACACTAAAAGAAGAGAAAATAATGAGATTGTGGTATTGTTAGATTTTTTCCTTATCTTTGAATCCCTCATCGATATAGAAGTATCATTTGAAGTAGAAACTTTACTTAGAATCAGATCTGATCACTAGGCAATATGTCTTACCTAGAAGAGTGTGGGCCCTCCTAGATGACCAAGCTTCTACTTTGAAATTTTTTTCTCTTGATCACCCTCATTTTAATGAAAATAAAAATAAATGGTGAAAGGATGTAGATACATTGAATGGAATGTTTATGTATCAATTCTAGATACACATCAACAATCTAAATAACAAACTTAAACATTCTAATAAAGAAGTTTTTGGAAATATTTTTCAATCACAATGTGATTTAGAAAACCAAAAAAAACAGAAGGGGGAAGATTCAAACAACTATTATTATGGACGGTATGAATGAGTAGCTAGCTCTTTAGGATGAATTATTGAAGGAGAAAATAGAAGTTATGGAGAAAAAGGAATAAATTCTATGGAGACAAAAGTCAAGATTTAGGTGGCTTAAATAAGGTGACGAGAATTCTCAATTCTTCCACAACTCCATGATTAGTCGAAAACACTAAACAAAATTGGTTCTTTTCAAAGTGCCAATGGATAAAAGTTTGAAAATCATAGTGACATAGAAAACGATCTCAAATATTATTATCATCAACTCCTATAAAATATAGAGGTTAAGAGGAAAAGATATAAGAACCTAATCTTAAGAAACATCCCTAGATTGGTCACCCCAAAAAAGAATGCATGTTAAATCACCCGTAAAGAGCTGGAGAGAAAAATCATGGAAACGGTAGCAAATAAATATCTATGCCTAGATGGATTCATAACAGCCAATGAATTTTGCAAGCGTTCAACTCTACCTTCTAAATTCTTACGCCAAAATAGGACAAACATAATTCTATGGAAAAATTCAAGTTTATCTCGCTTAGCAATGTGATTTTTAAAATCACATACAAGGTTATAGCCAATGGAATAAAATTTATTATGTTACACATAAATTTGTAGGAGAAAGGAGGTTAGATAGGAGGGTGTTAGATTCTATATGAGATCATAGTTGCACATGAAGTCATTCATTCCCAGAAATTAACTAAAAATTTATGTATGATTATAAATCTTGATTTATATAAGTCATCTGATCATTTAAATTGGGAATTCATATTCAAAATGATAATATTGTTTGGCTTTTATTTTGCTTGGGTTAAGTAGGTTACACAACTAGGCTTGATAATTTGTTTTTGGTATTTATTAATGCCTGTCCTTCTTCCCATTTCAACCCCTCTCTATCATCACGCAAGAAGAACCTCTTTTCCCTTTTTTGTTCATTATTATGTCATGTGGCCTTGGGAGATGTCTTCACTATGGTATCTCTTCAATAAATTTCAAAGGCSTTAACCTCCTCAATGTCCTCGATCCCCTTTCCCAACCACAATTTGTGTAATATGTAATTAATATGGCCCACCCATATGTCCTCGATCCCCTTTCCCAACTACAATTTGTGTAATATATAATGCTTATGGGCCACCCATATAYTGAGGATGCAATGTATATTAAATCAATCATAGACTCATCCTTGGTAGCATCTAGAACTATCGCCCAATTAGGAAAAATCTCATATCTTCTTCTTCAACATGACTATGATAACCCATGAAAATATTATAATAATCAGAGCCTTCAAGAAAAGCTCTCTTCCCTAAACGTATCTAGGAACTCCACTCATAAAAAATGTATGAAGGAATATCTCCAAGGAACGAATATTATTAGTCCCGGCCTTTAGGCTAGGGACTATTAGTAATCGGTTTACCTGTTTTTCCATTAATTCAACACAAAGTTAAACATGCTTTAATCCGAAGTTTTAGGAAATATTTAAAAAAAATTGTAAGATCATATATTTTTATCCTAAATTGAGGCTTTGAGGTCATTTTCCCGTTTAAAGTTTATCTCAATTTTATTTTAAGTTTTTGGTTTTATGTCTTATTTTTCCTCATATCGAAGTTGTTTTCCATACATATACATATATTCAAAGATGGATTAATGCTAATATCTCAACTTAGCATTAATTCCAAACATTAAATGTTACACAATAGCCCATAGTCATAGTCATAGTCCATAAATATTAACTTATATTTGTTGATGCAGTGTCCAACGACGGTGGTATGTTGTTGTGGTATGTTGTTGCGGTATCCAATAACTATTGTTGTGGTGTGGAGCTGTATCTTTTTCAATGTTCTTCAATCCACAGTTTTAGCAGACATTTAAATTTTTTTCTAAGATCATTTATTTTTATCCTAAGTAGAGGCTCTGAGGTACTTTTTCCATTTCAATTTTATCTCAATTTTATAATAAGTTCAAGTTTGAGGTTTTATTTGGCTTGATATCGAGTCCATTTCAATCCATGTCAGTTTCATGAGGTTGGTGTCAGTTTGAAACTTAGGCAAGTGGATATACCTATATTCCAAGATGGATTAATGATAAGCTTTGAACTTAGCATTAATTTTAAACAGTAAATGTTACACAAAATCCAAGATTCATAGTCCATAAATCTTAACTCATATTTGTTTATACAGTGTCCAATGACGATGGTCTATTGACATGGTGTCCAATGATGGCAGTTGTGGTGTCAAGCACTAGATTTTCATGCAATACCCCCTCAAGCTATTAAAGAAAGAGGAGAAACCTGTTAGAATTGCAAATGCGAAAAACACAATTCACATATGATACTTAACATTCACACAGATAAGAAACAAAGGGATTTCACGTGGTTCACCCAAACATTGGGTTACATCCACCAAGCATAGGCATCAGTTGTCTTATTATTCATATCATGGATATTACAACAGAATAGAAAGTTCTCACTTTGTCTCTCTCTCTCTCTGCCTCTATGAGCTTACATGTATTTATATACATTTACAAGAAACTCATTATTACATTCAATCTCTCTCCATACTCTAACTTGATCTATTCAGTTGGAACCAACGTAGAATAATAGGATCCAAAACCATCCTTTGAGGAATTCGTTGTCACCAAATCCCAACAATACCCACCTTGACAACAATTAACTTGATACCTTGCTCCTTCCTTTTGTTCATCACCTTTGTTGCAAGCCAAGAAAAGCCAAGCACCACTACAACTTCTCTAATGAAACTAGTTTCATGATATCGTCTATGTGACTTGCACGAGTTTGGATTTCCTCTAGTTCACTCCACCTTCAACATGTCTTCCACAACTGTGTTGTGAGACATATTTAATGATAGATCTCCTCCTATCCAAAACACCTGTAAAATATACATTACAATTATCACAGACCATCTGAGTGTAACCATTATAGGTGACATTTGTGCTTGTCAAACATTGAAGCACCCATTTCACTGCAACACCTGAATCTATCACATATATCACAACATCATTAGCATGTGAAACATCTGGTCTTAACCATTTCATCACATACAATATACCTCCTACTGAACTTACACTAGACATAACACTTTCTTCTTTATAGGCATGCCCTATCCTTGAAGAAAAGTTACAATGGAAAGATATAGAGATAAAGACGTGTTTTACAATGTTCATACTGAACTCCAAACACAACTTACCATTACCATCTCTATGTATTTCCATGCCCATGATTTGTTTTGTTTCTCCTTGATCCCTCATCTGAATTGTCTCGTCCACCTCAGTCATTTTCTTACTGATTTTATCCATGCTTCGGCTTGCATCGAGCATATCATCAACAAATAGCATCAAGACAATGAATGTACTATGAATTGTATAGTCATTCCTACCCTTTGAACAATTTCGACTCACTATGAAGGATTCAAACCTCTTGTATATTCCCTTGGGTACCAATAGGCCATAAAATGAATTATCTAACATACAACCAAATTTATCGTTGCGATCTTGAATCAACCCTTTTGGTTTTTCCTTACATACTATATATCTATCAATGATGACCTTATGAGAAGTATGATCCCACACAGAAAATCCCTTTATACCACCATCATAATTTGAAGAGATATAAAACAAGGAGGAATTCAAAACCAAAGATTTTAAGTATGGAAATGATTTACAGCTTACCAGTACCTGCAATTATTTCTTACTCTTATGACCTTGATGCTTCTCCCTTAAACACGAAGATACATCTTTCACTTCATATGCCACTTCAGTACTCCCTTCCATCTTATAAAGGTTATCAACTTTCGTTGCCTTCATCACTACTAAACTACCTTTCGAAAATGCGAGTACTCCACCTTGACGTGTATACTTATATCCACAAGAATCCAACACTCTCAATGAAATCAAATTTGATTTAAGATCAAGTACGTATCTAACATTCATTAATTCCCTAACAATACGAATCCGTTAATTCCCTAACAATACCATTGAACATCCTAATTCTAATACTGCCAACCCCAACAGTTTTACATGGAATACCATTTCCCATAAATACTACACCCTCATCAACAGATTGGTAATAACTGAACAAATTTCTATGTGAGCACATGTGCTAGGAGGCACTTGGATCTAGCTGTCATTCTTATTGATATTTTAAATTAATAGAAACGGATAAAACTTGATGAGTCATACCTGAATTTGTTACAACCAAATTTGCTTCCTTTGTAGAGTTTTCCTCAGATTCCTTTCTTTTCCAACAATCTTTCTTGATATGTCCTATTTTTCTACAATACCATAATTTTTCTTTACCCTTTCTGTGTCTTGAATTAGATCAAGAAAAACATTTCTCATTATTCTCTTTAGTTCGACCTCTCACTAACATTGCATCTGAAGTTGAGGTTTATTTACTATATATTCTCCTCATCTCCTCATCCAAAAAAGCTCCACCAACAGAGTCATAATCTAAAACATCTATTGAGATAAAGCTAATAGAGGTGACTAGATTATCCCAAGACTCACGCAATGAAAACAATAGTGTAATAGCCTTATCTTCATCTTCGAATTTAACTTCCATACTAGTCAATTGAACTATAAGGGTATTGAAGGTACTTAAATGGTCAACAAATTTTATACCTTCTTTCATCCGCAAACTATACAACCGTCTCTTCAAGTAGATTCTACTCATCAAGGACTTCATCATATACAGGCTTTCCAGCTTGCTCCATAAGCCCGATGTTGTATCCTCTCCTATGATATTAAACAAAACATTATCATAAATGAATGGTACTAAGATCTTTTTCATCCAGATCTTCACATTCCTCATTCATCAGGGATGTTGGTTTCTTTGACTTTCCTGCCAATGCTTTTCGCAACCCTTGTTGCATAAGTAAATCACGCGTCTTGAGCTTCGAGAGCTCAAAATTACTTTTACCCCTAAAATTTTCAACTTCAAACTTCAAACTCTACATCTTATCCATTAACACAAAATCTCCTAATACCCAAATCACTACTTATTAAGTGAGATTTATATTATGAAGGATATATTATAATTCAAAAAATGGAGCTTTAAAGTATGGTTAAAAAAATTAAAGCAAAAAAGGTTTGAGCCAAAAGAAAATAATATATATATATATATATATATATATATATATATATATATAAACCTTTTAAGACATTCAACTTCTCAAACAAATAGCCATCCACCTTTTTTAATTCTTCCACCCTTTTAAATATTACATTTATTCCCAATTTTTGAAAGAACTCACAAAAATATCGTGGCTTTAAACATGATCTTGAAAAAGCATGCGAATGAATTTAAGGATATCGTAACTTTTTGTTTAAAGGAAGTCGCATCACCTCAAGCTATGACTGGAGTGTGGCGATCTTAAAAGGGTCTGTGTACCTCCAGTTACACTTTAGCGCGGTTTTCTTCAAAGATTTACGCAATGTTCGTCAACTCTAAACCATAGTGATTTCAGTATTTTTGCACCACGACAAGTCCCGATAATAAGACGTCATATCTTTTGAGAGGAGGGACTTGCGGCGATGTTGAACTCGACGCACTTCACACAAATTTCACTTCGACGCACTTTACACAAGTTTCACTTCTGCGGCTCCTCCTAAAATTTGATGCTCCTCCAACCAGCTCTGATACCATTTGTTAGAATTGCAAATGAATAAAGCACAATTCACATATTATAATTAACAATCACATAGATAAGAAACACATGGATTTCACTTGCTTCACACAAACATTGGGCTACATCCACCAAGCATAGGAATCCGTTATCCTAGTACTTTGTTTTTTTCTGTAACATGATTTTGTTTTTTCCTGTAAGATCGAAATTTATACCTGGAATATTGAAAAGAACAGAGTGAGTGAATCTAACTGTAAGATTGAAAAGAGAAGAATGAGTGGAAATGCTTTGAAATTTTAAATAGGATTGAAAAGAGAAGAGTGAGTGGCAATGCTTCGTTTTTTCCTGCAACATCAAAAAGTTTCTATGTGCAAGATTCAAAAGAGCATAGTGAGTGGCAAGAAAGATTTGAATTTAGGATGTTTCAACTGTAGTAGGGTTCGAACGTTCCATTCCACCTACCTCTAGTGTGAAGTTTTTTTAAGATGTAGTCTGTTTCATAATTTTCGTTAAATTCTTTTTATATGCACATTATTTGATAGCTTCCATTAAAATGAATTATAGTTGATCTATTATTTTTTTATACAGGACTCTTCACATTTTTTTTGATATGAAAATCTATATTTTCTTTGATATGAAACTGATATGCAGGTAAGCATACCTTTTATACTTTGTTTTAGGTCATACGAAATATGCTAGCTATGCATCCCTCCTTGATTTGATTAGAATCTGATGGATTGTCAGCCTCCATGTTGTGCCTTCATTTTAGGTCATATGAAAGATCCTATATCTGCATCATGGATTTGATTCGAATATATTTGTACAATATATTGAATATTTAGCTGTAAATAATTAATATCAAGTTGCTTGTAACAAACCTTATCGTTACGACTCCAAGCAAAGCGAAAAGTGCGATTTTTATTTTTATTTTCAAAAATCACATGCACAACCAATGGCTCAAAAAAACAATGAATTCTCTAAAGGGGGTCATCTAAAGGAAAAATTTTATTCAGAGATTTGATTGAGCTAAAGTTCATAATCCTTCTAAAAGATTTAAATAAACTCTTTGTCAATACTCCTATTATTCCTCGAGGTGTTCCTATAGAAGGAACTATGTAAGGAATCCATTGGATGTTTGATAGCCTCCTGGCTTTAGGCTAACATGAAGGATTCCAACAACTAGAGTGGGTATCCCTCACTAGTCAAGATATTCTTTTTAATATCAAATCACTCAAGTTAAACATTTTGTTTTAAGAGAGAACTAAGATACCACTTAGTAAAGATATTTGTTTAATCTCAATCACTCAAAGGTTAAACATTTTGTTTTAAAGATAGATTATTTGATTAAATCAAATGTAGAGAATTAAACTGCAACCTTATTATAATCACGGACAACTAAGAGACATAAGGAACCAATTATGACAAATTCATAATAGACATTTAAGGAACCAAATATGACAATTTCATAAGAAACAACTACTTCAAATACCAAAAGACTGCTAGACATTGATACTGAAACATTAACAAAAAAAAATATCCCCAAATAGGAAAACGATGTGGTAATGTTTAACATTTAATGCCCAAAAATGAAGGCATACTAGTATTCGATAGTTCAAGTTCATTCCTGAATCCGTAAAGGAGAAGTTCAAATGTTTCAAGTGTGAAAAGCTATTAATCTAAAAAACATGTAAGTAGCAATGTGAATATCAGGTGACTACGCATTCAAGTGATAGGTCATATCACAACCAAATATACATAATAAACTGAAATTTCACTCAACTTAAGGGAAAGTAAAGTAATCTTGCATTAAAAATATCAGGAAAGATGCAGGCAATTTCACAGAGTAACTCTTCCATCAGTGAGTATTTTTGCACAGGAAAAATGCAGGCAAGGATATAGGGAATCAAGCCTTCATGCAATGGATGAAATCATAGAACAAAACTAGAAAATCGTTGGGTTACAAATAAGAAGGAGGTTATCACTGCGGCATCCAAATGACTCACTGTCATCACAAACACTCACTGTAAAAGCCAAATGATGGTCGAAAAACAATGAAAGAAAAGGCAGATATAGAAGGAACAAAAAAGACAACCTTGTCCTTTCATTCTGAAACACAGTCTGATAATACATAGTCGGTTATACACAGTCAACGTAGAAGTCAAATTGTTGACCCATCATTTAAACGTCGGCATTCATAGGTAGAGTTATTACAACTATGAAATGAAAACACAGACTATCATTACAAGTTAAAAGCGCAATCCTTAATGCTAAACGGTTTGGTTAACAGCCATAGTTAATTCAATGATAATTACCAAGTCTCAAAATCTAACAGCGATTAGTCTTTACCCAGATTCCCACACACATCCCACCAATAAAATCTCTTACCATTTATCAAATTTCGAATTCTGAAAACATATGCATCCATCCTGAATTGATCTAATGCGTACAAGAATATTGACATGAAAAAAAACAACCAAATCAATTTCGTTATAGAAACTCATAATCTCAACCTTTCATCTCAACGCTAAGGAAAATAATGACCTTGGGTATCCTCATAAACTTGGTATGAGGATATCGACGTTCATCTTACAGATTTATAGGTGATATCCAGACCTTATATACTGGATTTGTACACTGAGTTATAATGAGATTAGAATGAGATTATTGTGCATTAAAGGAAAGTAAACACAAATAAGGATAGTGTATCACAACCATAATGATATTGTTGTACTACATTACACTGTCATAATAACCGCCATGATAACATTGTTGTAATAAAAGTTAAAATTCACGGGAAATTAAAAGGATAAAAATCATTGCCGACAGATGGGTAAATCTGTAGTCAACACTGGTAACAATCACAGTCTAAAATATTAATCAACAATGGAGGGTAAAATTGAGTAAAAAAAAAAAATGAAACGCCAAGAGAGAATTCTATATGAGAAGTAAAATTTCTAAGGGAAAAGTTGGGTAAATCAACTAGAATTTGGTGGTGTGGAGGTTGAATAAAGACTCTGGAGAAACATCAGAGACAAGCATACATAGGATAATGCAAATGAAATGAATAACCAAAACATAGATGTAAACAATCGCAACGAGGCGCAAGACAATCCCTCAACAAGGATCAATTAATAGGGGTAGACGACTGGGTAGCGCATCCTTCGCTCATCATCCACACACAGAAAAGTAGGGCATTGAGATCCATAGATCTATTAATGTCGAAGCAACGACCATAGATCAAGCTCCTGGCTGATTTCTCAGGCGAGGACTGATAAGATAGGGGCGAAGAGAAAAACAACCAATATGGTCACAATCAACACCACAGGGCAGTCAAGACATGTGGGAAACGAAGGCCATGGGAGCCAATCATTCATCGGGCTAGGCTGTGAAAGAAATACAGTCATCAATCTAAACATTTAGTTTACTTACTCCATTAAACATGTAGATCCAAGCATAAATCCTACAACATTCTACCATACTAAAATAAAAAGAGTGTATCGTTGCCTGATCGCCCGCTCTGAATGATGCCCCGCACACTCCATGCAACTGCCGCTTTCCGACCGACGAGACTTCGTCGGTACCTCCCAGCCAATGCTAGGGGTACTCTTCTTTCCCCTTAGCCCCTCGAGCTGCAAAGGGGCCACACACACACTATCCAGAGATTTTGACTAGCTCCTAGTTCGCCTCGCAAGGTCAAGCTACCACTTGTCGCCAAGCTGGGTATCCCAACTCCCACAAGTTAAATTAGTAAAGTATATAATTCTGCAATGTAACATTATGCAAACAAAATATGATCCTTCATCCTTCTCCTTCCTTCATTATATAGAGTTTTGAACTTCCTTTCTTTCCTAAAATCTCATTTAATTAAAGTTTTAAAATAAATTCCTAAAAATTCCTCTTCGTAAAATAATCCCCTACATTCCTCCATAAAATAATTTCTTTAATTAATTAATTATCTTTATTTTCCTCACCCACCTAGAGTTACTCCTAGAATCACTCCTAGGTGTCCCCAAATTCTCTTACAGGTTTTAATGGATTTCCCTATTATTAAATTGCTAGATCAGTTTAAATTAGAAAACTCTTAAATGGTAAATATTTTTCTAAGTTTGACTTTCCTCTTTTTCCCTTATGTTCCCCTTTTTCCCTTTTTATGTTTACCTCTTTTCCTACTTTCCTAATTTTTTAGATTTTTCCCTCTTTCCCCTTTTTGTTAGAACTCAAAAAGGCACGTGTGGAAATTAACCCTTTTTCCCTTTTACCTTTTAATTAATATAATTTAAAAATAATAAAACAGTTAATTCCCTTTTTAAATTTTATTTAAACAATTTTTTTTTTAATATTAATAAATTAATTTTCTTACTCCTTTCGTGTTACAAGATTTAACGAAGATCCTAATTATCATTTATGTTGTTTTTATTATTATTATTATTATTATTATTATTATTATCATTTTTTATAGATAGACAAAATTTTACCACTAGCGTAATTTAGACTTAGACCTTAAATTTTGTACAGGGCGACATTTAATTCGGGAATTTGTTTTAAAAATACTTAACATGGTATTCATCATAAGGCCATCTAGGTTCATTCATCTATCATCAACAACACGATGTGCCCTTCAGGACACACTACGTACTCCAAGGGTTCCACTCACCTCATCTGTTCCCTTGCGAGATGCTCCCTTTAGGACGCACTACGTGCTCCAAGGGTGCCACTCGCCTCTTGACTGACTTGGTAGACATCAAAAACCCCTAGAGTCAATACTCCGCCACGTGAACTTGTGGGAGACTAAGGGCCTCTAAGGTATAAGGACACCGCCTTATTTC
>ML816374.1:11798-29294 GCA_009831015.1 Picea engelmannii | reverse complement strand
TTAGAATATGTCCTAATTCACCATTGAGGACCTCTCTTTGATTTGTCACCCTATTTTATCATAGCTTCCTCTTCCATAGTCATAAGGATCATTCATCGTCCCATAAACATGAGGAGCCTACACCCAATCACCTCTATTGTGTATATGTGAATATACATATGGATGTATACAATGGGTAACCAACTCACTCAACAAAAGTATTGTTAAATCACTAATTTGATTCAAGTCCAAGTCACTTGAGAATTCTTAAGCAATTTAATTGTGTACGTAATTTTTCTTAGTTCCCATAATTAGAAATGAAACCAATGAAAGGATTTTAATGTTGTGGTGAATGGAAGCAAAATAGTGAAGTTTGCATTGACTAATCAGAACATAAAATTCAATCAATTAAGCACACCATATACATAATAGCGATTAAATGTACCAAGATCAACATATATCGTGGATACCTTTTATGCTCAGGAAATTCATTACAGAGGAAGAGATATGCATGATCAGAAATATCAACCATTGTTACTCACTAACAAAACAATTGTATATGGTGATGGCTTAGAGAAAACTTCTCTCATCATGGATAAGATCCTTGACTCCTTCATCTTCTAATGCCATGGACACCACTCCTATTGTCCCTACAAAGGAAGAATTTTTTTCTTTAGATGACATAGAGTTCTAGGTTAAGTGGCTTGCAAATGGGAAAGATAAGGACATTGAAGGCTACCAAGCTAAAAATTTTAAAATCAGATGGCCTATCCTTATCCCTCACATACACAAGCTCTTCAATTTAGTAGTCAAGAAGGGATTCCCTAAACCTTGGATGAAAAGCCTCATTATTCCTATTTTTAAAAATGGGGATAGAAACATTCCCTCTAATTATAGGACCATTATGATTAGCCCAAATTTAGCCAAGCTTTATGGAATTATTTTGGAAAAGAAGATTATCCTTTGGCTACAAAGTCACAGGAAAATAGATAAAGGCCAGGCTAGGTTTAGGAGATATCATTCAACTGTGGACCAACTTGTTACCTTTAGGATCATTGTAGAGGAGTTCCAAAATAATAAAACCAATTTTTTTTGTTGTGTTGTTTACTTTAGAAAACATTTTGACATGGTTCCTAGGAAAAACCTTTGGAATAGGTTGGAAGAGATAAAAGTGCCTCTCGAGTTGAGGGATTCTATAATAATGATATATGATAACTTTATTGCTAAGTTTAAAAACATTGAGGGATGGTAAAAAGAGATTAACTACAATATCGGAGTCAAACAAGGTTGTCCCTTGTCCCCTACCCTTTTTGGAATATACATTGACAAGTTAGAAGATTTCTTGGAAAAAGCACGTTGTATCAGCCCTAATCTCACTGGTATAGTCATCAATCTTATTCTTTATGCTGATGATATCATTCTTATGGAAAAGAGTCCCCATGATATTGAAAACCAACTAAGAATCCTCAAGTATTTTTTCTTCAATATGGGCATGACTGTTAATACTGATAAGACTAAGCTCATGATTATTAAATCCAATAAGATCCCTTATGATACCTTTGTATATGACAACAACAACTTGGAGGAAGTGACTTGATATAAATATCTTGGAATTTATATTCACCACAAGCTCAATTGGAATTATAGCATTGAGAAAGGATTATTGGGGGATATAAAGCTTATTATGGGATTTAAAACAATTGTAAATCAACTGATCTTTGGAGTTGGGATAAGAAGAAACTCCTCTTTGAGACTCTTGCCACACCAAATATTATTTATGGATGTGAAGTCTCAGGCTCTCGTGAATCCTGGAGAGAGATATTGCAAATACAAAATAATGTTATAACCTATAATCTCAAAATTAAAGGAAACGCTCCCTATCCCATCCTCCTCTTAGAAATAAGCCTCTCCCCCATTGAGAGCATGGCTATGACTAGATACCTAATGTATAAGAACAATTTAAACAACATGGAAGACAAGAAGCTTCCTAAAATTTCTTCAAAATCAAATCATAACCACCATCGACTCAAGTGAGGTTGGCATAAAGATGCCCAATCTTGTCTAAACTATTGGGGAATCATGGAAGACACCATTTCGCAGAATAAATATACTATTAAAAAAAACGTCAAATCAAAATTTGAGGAGAAAATGTGGTGTGATAAAGGGTTAGAGGAAAAAATAAAATTAAGGTATTATAAGGATGTAATCAACCCTAGTGTAGAAGATCAAAATTATCTATTTGTTTTTCCTAGTGTAAAGAAAAAAATAAGCATTTCTAAGATAAGAACAAATTCTCACGTGCTCCATAGTGAAACTGGGCGTTGGTCGATTCCTAAAACTGCATGAGATGAAAGAATGTGTCACCTTTGTGACACTAAGAAGGTTGAAGATTAAAAGCACTTTCTCTTAGATTGTCCATCCTATACCCATATTAAATATCATTTTCAAAATAATTTTCACACTACCAACCTTCCTAACCTATTAACTCAACAAAAGTATGGTGATCTTGGAAATCTTCTCTTAATGTTTTTCGAGCACAAAAAAAAAATCTAAAGAATCTTAATTAATCACTTACCCTCTGAGGGTCCGATAGACCAATTTGGTCTTATTCAATGTTAATCATTATCATCATCATTCAAGAAGGTTTCACTCTTCAAGTTCTATTTTCATCACCAATTGATAGCCTTCTTCACCACAACCTTCATTTTTAATGGGACAAATTTGGGAGGCCAACCATTACAATGGTTCGTTTCAACTACCGATGACATTTGTATCAACTAAAAAATAAATTACATGCTTATTAAAAATTTACAAGAGGTTTGGTGAGGATCGAATTAAGATAGCACCTCCCCATTTGCAAACATTTGGTCCCCAAAATATTCAACTTCCTTCAATCTTCTTCTTCTGTGATCATCAAGTAGAATCCGAAAAATCTCCAACAAAGGATGCCTCCACTGAAGGATTGAAGATAAGAGATGAATAGGGGATTCATTTATCATAAACATCCTACCCATCTCATGGATAGATATGACATTAGATACTTGAATAGGTCATTTTATATTCATTTCTCCTTGGTTTGTAAGTGCAAGCAACTCCTCTTTCCCCTTTACATTGAGTCTCCAATATTTCTTCTTGGTTGTTCAGTGTTGGGAATGGAGTTTCGGGTGAAGCCTCCAACATTTGGATTCTTAATGTCTAATAAATCTAGCGTACTATAAATATTTCCTACATGGGCTTCTAGGCCTTCTAGACCACCAAATATTTCTAGCATTATGACCCATTTTTTTACAATAGAAACAAACCAAATATACCATGCCATATATTTTTGGATTGTGATGATGCTTTCCATATTGGCTACTTGGTCCTCAAGAGTTGGATTGAATCTACATGCAAGAATCATCACTTTGTTTCTCTCTTCCAATCCTCTACAAAAATATTTGAATTTCTTTCTGCACACTCCTTTTCCAACTACCTTTTCTTTCATGAGAATGGCTCCTTTTCAAGTTCCTCTTACTTTGATGAAGGTAGCTTGAGCTGAAATTATTCTAGCTTCTTGTCTACTAAATCCTAGGAATTCATGTTTGGGCATGTATTGAGCTATAATGAGGATTATAGTCCCTTCGACTTCCTTTCCTATCCCTCGGCCATTATATCCCATTTTCCTCATGATCTTGGAATCGATTCCCCTAGTGTGTTTTCAAAGTCACTGAAGGTACCTTGAGGAAGGATCTTGGAAGGTGAGTTTACCAAGTTTGACTATGTCATGGTGTTGGCTTCCAGAATGGAAATAGAAGGGGATTTCTTAGTCACTTGTATAGCTTTGTGTAGCCTCTTTATTCACTTCCAAATCCTAGTATAGCTGATAAGTCACTTTAATGAACCTTTCTTCTTGCCAATTACCTAGCTGAGTGAATTTCTCCCCCAATTGCAAGACTTCAATTTCCTCTCGTTTAATTACTCTCTCATGGTGGTGAATGAGTCCTAGTTTTTCGAAAGTTCTTTTTTCATGTTATTCTCTTTCTACCTACAATACCAAGTTTCATCTTGGATATGTCTATGGAAGTCTCTCAACTCTTATAACTTCTCTCTTTGTAAGGTTTTGCAGATGTAATTTTATTCAAGGTATTTGATAAACTTTCTCTGATACAATGTGATTTGTAATTAAGGGATTGAGAATCCACATAATTCACCAAGATAGATTCTTACCGTGAAATGCAAATGGTTATATCTATGCAATTTGGATTCACTCACAAATTAGTTGGAACATTATTTAGACACTTTGAATTGAGAGTGTGGGAATACATTAGAGCATGTCAATGAGTGGGAAACACTATAGGTAAAATGTCAAATTTCCTAAGATTGAAGGGTGTTTTAATTGACTTTATTTGGATAATTCATATTGCATAAATAAAAACATCCATGTCGAGAAAATTAACAAATCAATTGACTATACAAAAAATGGGCCTTTTTTGTATGTAATGTATACCATTCTAAGCATTGGGGATGTTTGGTTGTAGCACATTATTAAACAACACACTCGCTAATACATAGACCAAACGAATCAAATAAATGAAGGTTAGGATGTAAATTGTGTACGATAAAAATTTAGAGGTTAAATAAGTTATCTTGTGTGTTGAAGATTGGGCCTAATTCACCACTTAGTACCTCTCTTATCTATGCCATAACTTCCTATTACATATCTAGAAGAATCATTCAGTATCACATCAACTTGAGGATCCCACACCCAAACACGTCTATTGTGAATATGTTCATGTGGGTGTAGACAATTGGCAACCGATTCATACACGACACACTTATTGTTAAATCATTAATTCAACTCAAGTCCAGGTCACTTAAGAACTCTTTTTAAATCACTAATTCAATTCAATTCCAAGTCACTTAATAACTCTTGAGCGATTTAATTATGCASGTAATGTTTTTGGGTTMCCACAATCAGAAGMGAAACCAATGAAAKAATTTTTGTGTCTTGGTGAATGGAAGGGAACTGGTGAAGTTTACAACTACTAACCATAACAAATTATTCAAGAAATTAAACACACCATATACACAATAGTGATTAAAAGTATGATGATTAATAGATCYAGTGCATATTCATTATAATGMTTCAAAAATCGATTACAAATGGTGGGTTATTCATGCTTATAAATCTCATGCATTGTTACTCACTAGAAAAAATAGTTGTATATGGTATTGGATTAAATAGAACATCTCTCATCATGTACAATCTCATTGACTCCTTCCTTCAATATTCAATTAAGTTTCACTCTTTAAGTTCTCATCTCTTCCCTCCAAGCTTCCCAAGTTCTCTTTACATATCATGTTGATGTCCTTCTTCACTACATCCTTCATTTTTAATTGGATTCTTTTGGAAGGATAACCATCACAATGATTTGTCTCAACTTCCAAGGACATTTTATCAACAAAAAAAAATTACATGCTTATTACAAATTTTCAAGAGGTTTTGCGAGGATCAACTAAGATCATTCTAGGAGGGTGCCATTCCCCTCCCTTTGGAAACCTAATCCTAAAAGAGATTTATATATTTTTTGAGGATTTACTCTATAGGTAATTTGGGAGGAAATTAATCATTGCATATTTATGGATGAGAAAGGGGAGTACAGATATTATGGGTGGAAATTTCTCAAACGTGAAAAAGAGAATATACAATCCTTACATTGGTGAAGGGGAGTACAGATATTATGGGTGGAAATTTCTCAAACATGAAAAAGAGAATATACAATCCTTACATTGGTGAAATGAAAGAAAAATATGTTCTAACATGGACTAGATAATTCTCTCTCTCTAGGGTGTTGATACTACAAATATGGTAAGGAAATCTCCATCCTCTTATCCTCAATCTACATATCTAGAAACTTATTTTTCCCCACCATTGGACCTCATAAATATTAACTTTTATGGAGCCTCAAAAGGAGACATCAAACCATTGGGCGAGTGGGAGTATTTGAGGGCTCATTTAGTCATATTCTTAAGTTGTTGATGAGATTCATGGGGGTAGAGATAAAAAATGCACCTGAGTTGATACCTTTGGAAAGGGGCTTTATCATTGCCACAACCCATGAATATGACAAGTTTGTCCTGGAAGGGGATTCCTTCATATTGGTGACTGATCTCAATTAATTGTTGAATGGAGCCCAAGTTGATAATATTACATACCATTAGAGACTCTTCTGAAGTTTGTAAGGAATTTCTAACAACATCTCACTCATCCCAATTCTCATCCCCTCCATGTAAAATCTAAAACAAATTGTCTCATGGATAAGATAGCTAATGAGGGAGTTCTATTGCCCACTTAATATCTATATGTAATCTAGAATAAAAGGGAATAAAAAAACCTAAAGGAGAATGTTTTCTTCATCCATATATTAGATATGGAATCTCCATATATGGTGTTATGGAAGTGCATTGAATATGTGATGGATGCTTGTCTAATTGTGGAACAAGTGGTAATTGGTTCTCATAATGTCTAAGCATGAAAATGCAAGGCTAGCCATAATGTTTAAGAAAGAAAGTGACAAGGTAAGTAATATGAAGATTTTTAAAGTTCATCTCTTTATTCTATTAAATAGATATCCTTTTTACAAGATAGTTAATCCCCCTCCTATAAAAATAATCGATTGAAGTGGGATAGAGAGTGATAACACCATTCAACTTGATATTGTTATGAAGAGACAATTCATTTGTGATGAGAACTCTCATCGAAGGTCAAGGAAGGTTGACCTTGGGCAAGTATTTGATATATCTCTTTAGTCTTTTTTTTTTTATTCTTGGTAGTTTTTGGAGCCTCATTAGCTTAGTGTGACATAAGAAACTTCCCAAGCCTCCTTGGAACCCCACCAAATTTCTCTATGAGGTAATAGGAATACACCATCTCCACTCATATTATAGATGAACGGCGTTTTAGTTTTAGTGAGAGGGGTGGGTTTAATCTCTATTTGTGGGAAAGTAACAACCTTCACACAATCTCATTGTAGTCCTTGTTTTGAATTCTAACTCTTCTTTATTACTAAAATCTATGATAAGTTGGGAGGACATTGAAGAGAGGGTTGGGATTCACCCTACCCGGTCTACAAACATCTCTCAACTATTTGTCAATGTTTTTTATAAGGGACATAATTGAATATAAAATATGAAGGGACAACATTTAAAGAGAAAGTCGATATTAGGGGTTAGCAATTCTAATGTAGCCAGAAGGGGTACATAATGGGATCCCAAACTATCAAACGAATCGATAACACAAGTGAAATGAGATCCCAAACAAAGGCTATGGAATCTACAATGAGATACAATATAATGTTCACAATAACAATAAAGGAATATGTAGAGTAGAGAGAAAAATTAGTTACAGAGAAACGTGGCAATAACTCAATTAATAACATCCAAGTGAAGTTGATGACTAGATTCCAAATACAAGGTGTTCATGTATCATAGATACCAAATATTTCAAGTTGTTGACATATAATGGAAAAATAAATCCTTCATAGCTTAGGTGGTGTAAGAAAGAGGCATGCAACAAAAACCGATCTTGGAAAAAACTAACTCCTTAAATCGCAAATATGAAGCTTTACTCAAGACAATTTTCAGAATGGAAGTTGTTGCACAAGAGAAAAGTTAGGAGGATTAAGACCTAGCTATAAAGGTTAAAGCATACACCAATCAAGTCTACATATATGTAGAATCTCACCGAAAGGTAAAGGATTGAAAGGTAAAGGATTGGCATTCTTTATGGTTAAGAATAAAATTTTGTTAGGTCCATATTGGAATATCTTGATCTCCTATGATATAGAGCTATGTTGATATTATAAACAATTATGATAATAGTGGATAATTTAATATGAAAAATCATCTTAAATTTGACAAATATAATGTGAAAAAAATGATAACTTTTTGTCTACTAATTAATATATGAGTAACTAAATTTAAAGTTGATATTATAAACAATTATGATAATAGTGGATAATTTAATATGAAAAATCATCGTAAATTTGACAAATATAATGTGGAAAAAATGATAACTTTTTGTCTACTAATTAATATATGAGTAACTAAATTTAAAAAACAAACACATACAATAGTGCTCTCTATATTATTAGTTTGTAGATAAATACATTATTAATGACCTATTATCTAGTAAAATAAAATTATATTTATATTTGATAGTCTCTAAACAAAAGAAAAAAAAAACCATACTCCTAAAACGATCTTCCCAATTAGAGGTTCTTGTACAACTCTAGATTCCAAAATTTAAGATAGTCTACTTATAATTAATAAGAGTTTCATTATATTAACACTGCATAGCACCAATACTTTCCCCCATTGTCTAGGTAAGTTTTATTAATATTAATTTATTAATATTAAATGTAAAACACTTGTAAGATATGACCATAGTATACTGCCAATTAATCAAATCTATTAAGAAATCTCATGCCTTAGTTAATCAATTGATTAAGTCATTGCGCACAATACTCATGGTTGTGTTAATGTTAATCTCGATGAGATTTAATGTTAGCACTGGAGGTTGCTAAGTAGGGAAAGGGGACGAATGAAGGGGTTCAAAGTGTGGTCATTATCCATATGAGAAAAGGTGCGAGAATTAAATGATTTCATCGATTTCGATAAATCAGCCATAACGTTTGTAATAATACATCAAATTTAATATTCATTAAAATAAATGATTTTAAATATTCAAAAAAAAGAAAAGAAATTGATATCGATAGTGAGAGGGGGTGAATCAATATCAAGTACAATTTAAAAACATTTTCAACCTATACTTAAATCATTCAATTATATCCAATGATAAATGATTCAATTATATCCAATGATAAATGAACAATAGTATAAGAGTTACACAATACACCATAATACACCATGCACAATATATGAGAAATAATTAATAGTTATTGTTCAAAGGAAGTAATGACTTCCAAAGGTAGATACAACTTCCAAATATAAAGGGAGGGATAAACCTCCAAGAGGAAGATACAATCCTCCAATATAAAGAGAGGGTTGACCTCTCCATCATTTCCCCTTCCTTCCACCCAAGAATATATGAGAGATAATAAAACTTTACATTAAATCATCACCATCAACCAACCATCACACAAAGCCTCATAATGCTTCCTAAGACTTCTTCAACTTGTGTAACTCTTCAATTCTTGGAATACTCTAATCTTGTAGATAATATTAATCAATGTATTGTATGAAACTCCTCCAAGTTTAACTCCTTGAATCCTCCCCAAAAATAAGTTATAGAAAGAATGGTGGACTTTATTCAATTATGGTTTATTCAGGAGAGCGAACTTGTACAAAATGTCCCACGCTCAATATTTAACGTCATATTCTCAAATTTACACACAAAAAACTAAAGTCTGTAATCTTTAAAATTAAATTGGTCCCACTTCATTTGGATTCTCTATGAGGAAGTTATGACTGTTTTACCCAGAACACTTGTTTATTGACTAGCTTCAGGAGAAGTCAAAAACCCTATTTTCGACAGAGTGTATCTCCATAATTATAATGAATCAATAGATGAAACTTTTACCATATGTACCTTGATATGTATTCTGAATACCATAGAAATTTCACCATATGAATCGTACTAGAAAAAATGTTATAGCGAAAATCGTAAGATTACCTGAAATTAAGATACCTTAGAACACATCACCAAAAGACTTCATCCTCCCTTGAAATCCGACCTTCTTTACTTATGATTTATTTTGAAATTCAACTTGTGTATCAAATGAATGTATAATGATATTTATCTATACCATTTATGTCACTTCCTTTTAACATTAGGTCCGACCTCACACTTTCTTATTTTGTAATTCTTTTCTTTAATTATCTTTAGGGCCTACATGTACTTCCTTCTTCAATTCACTTTGTCATCTTCAAAAATGCATTTGTCCTCAACCATGAGGATCCACGTGATGTGCCACATACCATTGGAAACAACATGATGTATATTATTCATCCATGGGTGTTGTATCTACATGTGCATTGTCCTTCATGTCTAAATACCTTCATCAATATTGCAGTCTGAAACCAATGACTAGGGTTGACATCAATGACAACAACCAATCTTCCAGCAATATCCCCATTTGTCATTGATGGAAATTATCATGCTCCCCCTATTTGTAATTATTTTCTTTAATTATGTTCAGGGCCTACATGTACTTCCTTCTTCAATTCACTTTGTTATCTTCAAAAATTCATTTCTCCTCAACCATGAGGATCCACGTGATGTGTCACATACCATTGGAAACAACATGATGTATATTATCTATCCATGGGTGTTGTATCTACATGTTCATTGTCCTTCATGTATAAATACCTTCATCAATATTGAGGTCTAAAACAAATGACTAGGGTTGACATCAATGACAACAACCAATCTTCCAACAATCTCCCCCTTTCTCATTGATGGAAATGCTCATGCTCCCCCTATCATCATGATCCCAATTTCTCCCCCCCTTTGACATAAATGGAAAAGGGTAGGGATTCTCCCCCTGAGTTTAATGAAAACATGTAACCTTCTTCTTTAGGGATGGTCCCCCTGAACATGTGGCACAGAATAATGCTTCATCCTTTTTTTTGGTCTTTGGGACTTTTTATTCCTTGGAATCATTTTCTGTGGCTTTTGTCTTCTCTCTTTTCTTCATGTGTAGGATGTATATGTTGTTCGGTCTTCTTGTTGCAGTCGCAACCAATCTTTCTGATTTATTTTTTCTGATTTTACATTTTCGGGAGTCAAACGTAAGAGTGTATCCTTGATCACACTTTTTACTAACATTGAGTATATTATGCTTCAAGTATTCAACCAATAGGACATGTTTTTCATTTACATTTTTTCTTCCAATCTCTACTACAGCTTCTCCAAGTATTTTGACATATGAGTCATCTCCAAATGCAACATAGCCACACCTTCTCTTCAAGCTGATGAATTTGTCTTTGTAACACCCTATTTCCCCCAACTTGTAAATATAACTAGACTAGCCAAGAGCTATGGGAAAACTCATAAATGTGAATATGTGATGTAAATGGACCTTGAGAAAGAGGTCAATGAATGTGAATAAAATTTTGAATTATTGCAGGACTGCTGAGAGGGGATGTGCAAAAAAGAGACCACGATGGCGGTGGAAGGCACCTGAAAAGGTGGCGTTAACTTCCACCAAGAATTTAATACCGTATTTGGACTCCACTAGCCCGGAGTACCAAAAGAGGTTCACTGGACCTGAAATTCAATGCCTCGCAGGATGGTAGGTGGATGGCTTGATGAGGGATGGGATGGTGAACTGCCCATCCGTAGAGCCATCAGGCCTGATCGGTGCGAGGGTAATCGTGCCACACGCAACCTCGCGAGAGGATAAGGCGTATGGCAGAGACGATTGAAAGGGGGACACGAGCGGAACTTTGGAAATTTTTACGCAGAGTGAGTGATAGCAGAGAGGAAGGATTGCAACCTTCACTCCTGGTCACTATCAGACAGAGAGACATAGTCTCAGAGCATCGTGATCTCAGCTCAGGGGTGGCTAGTGGTAGATCCGTTGGGAGTCGCTGAGCCTATCGTTGGGTGGAAACAAGCACCCCTCTTAGCAATTGCACCCATTTCTGAAGTCACTTCTGATAAGTGTTTTGTTTATATATTACCTCTTGAAATTCATAGAATGATACATATATGTATGTGCTCATAGACCTCTGAAATTGTAAATGCTTCCTGTGTAAGAATGTCTTTGCAGTGTTTTGATAATGATTAATAGGCATATGCTTATAATAGAGCAAGCCATGCATGACTTACATTGATAAACTGAGTCTAATTATGCCTAGGTTGAACGATGTTAGGATTCCAGCCAGTTCTCGGGAAATTGTTTCCCTTCACCGATATCCAGGAAAGCCCCGGAATAGATCTCTTATAGAGATTCCCTCCCTAGAAAGGTTTACCCAGAACCTGGAATACGAACTTGAAGGTGCAAGTCTTAATAACCCTATACGAGGAGGAACGATCCTCTTAAAAACCCGAGATGGCAGCTTGAGGAAGGAATATCGAATCGACGGATGAGAATTCATCGGGAAATCCACAGTTTCCCCACGACCATTAGATTAACAGGAGAAGGTAGGGCATTAAAGGCCTTACCACCTGATTTTCCTGTGTCTTCATGGGTAGTGAAGAGTCTAGAGCCGTAGATCCCCATGTTCCCTAAGACCATCAAGACCGTTGATTTCCCCATCCATAAAGTTGTGGAAGAGTGCACAAAGTGGCATCAGAACCGTTGGACTAGCATCTGAAATACCACTAACCGTTAGATTAGGTAGGAGTTACACTGGGTTTAAGCCCTAGTAAACCAAGGAGAGTCCCTAAGAAGTTATCGGGAATTCCGGAAATGAAGAAATCTTGCCGCTTGAAATCGCGATCTGTGATATCCCAGTAAGATCAGAGTCGTCCATCTGGAAGGACACGTGGTAGCGATCGAGCACCACCGGGAAGAGTCCCGACAGGGAGGCCATCTATAGACATATCAAAGATTCAGGTTTTGCGAGAGAAAATAAATCTTGCCACTTGGAATCACGATCCGCGATATCCCGATGTGCTCTGATCCTTCCATAGTTGAGGACGCGTGCCATGAGGTCGTAAGGGAGTCGGATTTGGAAGCATCGGGGAATCCGAAGGTAAGAAACCCTTGCAACTTGCAATCGCAAAATGTGATATCCCGATGGAAGGATGTGTGGGGCCACAGTCGGGGAGGCGGAGGACAGGTGGCACACCATACCGGGGATCGGGGAAAATCTAGATCGAACACCCCGGCATCATTTGAGCCATTCGTTCAGAGGGACAGGCGTTCAAAATCTGAAGTGAGTCGGCATAGACGTCATCAGGAAATCGGAGTTCCTAAGGTCGAAGGAAACGGGACCTCAAAAATCTCGAAATCCCGACAAGGATCTGGACCATCCGTTGGCAGAGGACACGTGGTGGATATAAAGCGCCATCAGCGTTTGGCGCATCGGGAAATCGGCATTTCCAGGGACAAGAGAATGGGGAAGTCCCTAGTGAAAACCCCGACATAATCTGAGCTGTCTTTCCAGAGGGATAGGTGTCAAATATCTGACGAGAGTCGGAAAATCGGGAAAATGACATTCGTGAGGTCAAAGGAACTAGGACATCGAAAGTCCCAAAATCCTGACAAGGATCTGGACTGTCCATTTGGAGGGACGTGTGGAGGAGATCAGAGCTATCGGGAAAGTCTCGACAAGGGAATCCATCCCTCGGCATTTGGTTAATCAGGATAACATGAATCCCATGGATGTGGTTTTTACCCCTTTTTAAATCGCGAAACACGAAACCCCAACGAGGTAAGGTGGTGGACACGGGGTAACGGTCACGTGGACCAGGGCTGAGCCAGGAGGGCTAGTTGAGGTAGAGGTGTGTCAGGAATCGGAGAATCGTGAATCCCGTGGGTGTATGCACATCAACATTGAAAACCTTGAAACTTCGATGTAGAGGTTTGACTACGGTCCCAGGGTAGTGGTCACATGGACCACAGGCTTAGCCTGGAGGGAGAATGCACTAGGGGCACATCGGGGATCGGAAGATCGCAAAATACAAATAGGCACTATGTTCATATTTGACCATGGTCACGACCCACGAATGCATGAGGATGGAGAAGAAGAAAGAAGAAGCCAGTTTGCATTGGGTCTCTAGGGTTATTTAAGGGCTCGAGTCTGACAGAGGACTGGAAAAAGTTGAAATAGGTAGTGGGTATGTTACAAAGTGGTATCAGAGCATGGTTACAACACTCGTCTTGATTGGGCTCATGCACGATTCGCGCATAAACTCTGTTCGAAGCACTCCTATGAGGAGTAACCCTCTGACTTAACTATCTTGCCCAAGATTAAGAACTTGGAAAATGAAAACCTGACTGTGTATGCATGTGAAAGAGTTATGAATTTATGCGCCATTTATAAAAATGAATTTAACTCTTGACTAATAGTCAGTGTTTGTCTTTTCACTCAAGTGGACGATGAACCGCGGGAATCTACAGACGCAGAGTATGGTGACTCACCAAGAGGTGGGAGAAGGCTCCCACAATAGAGACGAGGAGTCTAATGAGAGAAGAGCAATAGGAACCCCTCCAGACCTAGCTGAGACTGTGAGGAGTCTCATGATTGAGTTGCAAAGCTGCAAGGCCAATAATGAAAGGATTATGAAAGAACAAGAAAAGAAAACCGAAATTAATGCAGTTCTATTGCAGAGCTTATCCGACCTACAGCGAAAAATGCAGCATGAACCTGAGATGCAGAATCATTGTCATGTCAGTGGCCACACTGAGAGAAGCACATCCAGAAAGGTCCACCCCAGAGGTAAAGGACCAGTGCCAGAAGATTCCAATGAGAAGGAATTCGGTGATTCAAAAGGCTCTTCTAGCAGTAAGACGAGTTCCTAGTCTCATAGAAAATAGAAGAAGCAAAAGACTTCCAAGAGTCACAAATTTGAGGAATTCAGGAAGGCCAAACCTCCCTCTTTCGACGGTGAGATAAAGAAGGGAGAGGACGTCGAGGCCTAGCTACTTGGGCTGAAGAAATATTTCAGAGTCCATGATTTCTCAGAGAACTTGAAGGCCCGAGTGGCCACTTTCAATCTGAATGGAAGGGCTTCCATCTGGTGGGAAGACCTTAAGAATATGAAAGGGGTCCACGAGGACGACCTGTCTTGGAAACGGTTTGAGAAGTACTTTCGGAAGAATTATTTGTCGGAAAGGTATTTCGACGAGAAGGCTAAAAAATTTTATGAACTCAAACTAGGACAACTCACTATGGAGGAGTATGTCAACAGATTTCTTGACTTACTGAGATATGTACCCTACATCAAAGCAGAGAAGGCGAAGGCACAACGCTTCATCAGTGGGCTACCCAAGGAATACTGGAACCGAATTGAATTTGACGAGACAAGGACCTTAGAAGACACTATAAGAAAGGCAACATATTGTCATGAACAATATGGACATCGGGCAGAGTCTCGTGGAGACTGGAAACAGAAGAATGGTTCAAAATTTCAGAAGAAGGGGAGAAAATCCTCAGGATTGAGAAATTACAAGAAGAACCATAGAATGAACTTTCCAACCCAAAGTGTACTCCAGCAGAACTTTCCCTCGGTGGACGGAAATACGACTTATGGACCTATACCAGTAAACACTAATAACCCAAAGAAAGAACCTCTAATATGTTGGGGTTGCAGAGAAGAGCATCTCCTGAGAGACTGTCCACACCGACAACAGAACAGTCGAAAAATTTATAACATGCAGGAAGTTACCACGGTCAATGATGTGGCAAGGAGTGTGCTGCAGATCTATGCAGCCTTGGATAATAACCAAGATGACCACCAAGCTTCAGTGGTGGAAATAGAATGTATGATTTTTAACCATCTGGTGTCTGTTTATGATTGACCCTGGTTCAAATTTGAGTTATATATCCCCTAGAGTTGTTGATAAGTGTAAAATACAGCCACATAAGCAAACTAAGCCATGGTTAGTATAGTTAGCCACTGGTACCAAAAGAAAGGTGGTAGAGGCCATACCAGCCTGCCAGTTAATGTTGGGTAAATTCCCCACCCAAGAAACCCTTAATGTATTACCCCTGGGGTCATACGACCTGTTGATTGGTATGGACTGGATGGCTGCTCATAAATTCAAATTAGACTGTTACCATAAAACCTTAGAATGTGTGATCAAAGAAGGACAAAGGATAACCCTCCAAGGGATCTGAAAGTCGGTCTCAGTGAGACAAATCTCAGCCCTGTAAATGAGAAAGTATTGTCGAAAGGGATGTCCCCTATATGAAATACAGGTACTGAAGATAATCGAAGGCGCTAAACCAAGCCCCGATGATCACCCTATCCTGAGAGAGTACAGAGATGTAGTTCCTGAAGACGTACCGGGTCTACCTCCGAGAAGAGACATTGACTTCTCGATAGAACTTGCACCAGGAGTGGTGCCGGTGTCTAGAACACCCTACCGGATGAACACACTTGAGTTAGTTGAACTCAAATTGCAATTAAAAGAAATGATGGACAAGGGTTACATTCGACCCAATGTGTCCCCATGGGGAGCACCAGTCTTGTTTGTGAAAAAGAAGGATGGCACCCTTAGATTGTGTATAGACTATAGACAACTTAATAAAGTAACCATAAAGAACAAATACCCCTTGCCCAAGATTGATGATCTATTCGATCAGTTGGGAGGTGCGTCTATTTTCTCAAAGATTGACTTGAGGTCAGGATACCATCAAGTCCGAATCAAGGGTGAAGACATCCATAAAACCGCTTTCCGGACACGGTATGGTCATTATGAGTTTGTGGTAGTACCATTTGGGTTAACCAATGCCCCTGCCACTTTCATGTGCTTAATGAACAATGTACTCAGTAAATTTCTAGATAAATTTGTACTAGTTTTTATTGATGACATCTTAATCTACTCTAAGAGTAGAGAAGAACATGAAGAGCATCTTAGACTTGTGTTGCAAGTGCTAAGAGAGCATCAACTCTATGCTAAATTCAGCAAGTGTGACTTCTTTCAAAAGCAAATACATTACTTGGGACATGTTCTGTCTGAGGAAGGGGTGGCAGTAGATCCTGACAAGCTTAGATCTATCATGGAATCGCCTACCCCAAAGGATGTCTCAGACATTAGATCCTTTATGGGATTGGCGGGATACTATAGGAGATTTATAAAAGATTTCTCCAAGATTGGTTGTCCAATAACTGCCCTCCAGAAGAAGGGAACAAAATTTATGTGGACACAACAATGTGAAGAAAGATTTCAAACCTTGAAACATCTACTAACCCATGCACCCGTCTTGAAAATTGCTGACCCAGAAGTTGACTTCCTTGTGTGCACAGATGCCTGTAAGGAAGGGCTCGGAGGAGTCCTTATGCAGGAAGGAAAGGTGATTTGCTATGAATCCCGAAAATTGAATGAGCATGAAGTCAACTATGTGACTCATGATCTAGAACTGGCTGCGATAGTGCATGCCTTGAAAATGTGGAGGCATTACCTCCTGGGAAGGAAGTTTGTACTAATGACGGATCACTTTGGATTGCGGTATTTGTTTGATCAACCCAAGCTTAATGCTAGACAAGCCATATGGATGGCCCTCTTGAGAGAATTTGATTTCGAAATCAAACACATTAAAGGGATAGAGAATAGGGTGGTCGATGCCCTTAGTAGAAGCATGAGAACAATTCACCTGGCAACGGTGAGTACCTGCAAGACAGATGTTAAGAACAAAGTCAAAGAGGCACAAGAAACAGATCCCTTTGTCCGAAATGTGACCCTGTACCTATAGAAAAAACCCACTGGAGAAAAATACGAAGGCTATCAGAGGACCGAAGGAGGTCTGCTCACCTACAGAGATAGACTGTACATTCCCAATTGTGACGACTTGAAGAGGTTCATCATGGATGAACTACATAAAAGACCCTACACTGGTCAC
>ML816373.1:73127-87916 GCA_009831015.1 Picea engelmannii | reverse complement strand
GGAAGTGTTATTGGATTTGGTACCTTGGCCTAGCCATTGTTGGAGTTGATTGTTATTCCTAGCTGTTTTAGGTAGCCTTTTCCCTTGTGGAGTCATAGCCTCGGTTCGGGGGTGACCTGTTGATGAGAGTAATAGAAGAACAATGTCTGTGGATAGGAAGAACATATCAGTTCTACAACTAGATGGTAATTTCATAAAAAGATAAGTGTTAATTATGATTTGTGATTTTTATGTTGATTAATATGTATTTGATGTGCTTAATTATGTTATTTTGTGCACATTCTATTTCCAAATTTTATTATGTGATAAGAATAAATTATGCATGGAAATTCTATGTTGTTAAGATTGCACGAGTGTTCATATGTAGGAAATAATATTACATATGGGTATCAGACTTCTATTGGGCATAATTAATAAATGGTATCAAAGTTTTAATGAGTGAGAAAAAAGAAAATTTGAAAATTTTGTATTGAGAAAAGTTGGATTTTGTGATATTCCCTGAAGTGAGTCTGAGGTTCATTAAACATCATTCTTTTGTTGATTCAAAGTGCTTCTTTAGATTCTTTGGAGTGTTGAATTGGGGAGTTTCTAGGATTTATTCGTTCAGGTTTTTGGCATTATTCTTTTGTTTATTTAAAGATTCTCTTCGACTTATTTAGACTCGTTATTTTGATGATTTGGACCTACTACTTTGTTGATTGACAATTCAAATTTCGATATTTTATTAGAGTTGATTAGGAGTGTTTATTTAGATTTTTTATTGTGTTTATTTGAGGCTAATTTGGAATCTTGATTTAGATATTGTGAAGGTATGTGAAAACTCTTCAGGTAACCCTCATTCTCTTGATAAAACAATTATTGAATTTTTTAACTAGAAATTAATGATAGGGATTTTTTTATAGATTTGTTCTTTCCCACAAAGAAATTTCCATGGATCCCAAATTGAAAATTGAAACAACATAGAATGGTTGTCAAATTGTTAGGGGTAGATAGCATGCAACTTTTCTCCAAAGAAAATCATTGAGGGGAAGGGGGTTGTTGTAGGGGGAAGGTGTATACATAGGTTGAAACAATACTTAGAACATGTGACAAGGCAAATAAAACCTTACTTAAATTCCTCCCATGAAATAAGAGCCAAGATGCAAATATCTTTTTTATGTCTATCAAGTACATAAATCCAAGCATAAGCCTATCCAAAATGATATTGGAAGAAGTGGAAGTTTTCGGGATAATGAAAACCCTAGCTTTGAAGAATCCTCCTCTTACTCTATTGTTGATCCCCTTAGAGTGCCAATATTCTCTACTAGACAAGAAGTTGTTGTTGGCATCCCCAATCTTAATAGCACTAGGTTTGACTCACTATTTGTACCAGACACCACCCATGATTCCCAACCAACCATTGATTAAAAATGGAGGAAATAAGAAAAGGATCCTTCTTCAAAATCCATGGCTATATGGTGGTATGATGAAAACATACATTTTAATGCCACCAATTACCCTTATTATCAAACTTTAGTAGATACCATAGTTTCATGTGGTTAGGGGCTTCAAAGGACCTTCTTTTCATGATATCAAGGCGAAATTTTATAGAAATAGGTTCAAAGAATAGATGAATAACTTGTGGAAATTAAGCAGTCATGGAATAAAACAGGATGCACCATCACATTTAATGGATGAATTGACTGAAGGTCCCATACAAATACTAAGTTCCTCATTTATTTCCCATGAGGAATTTTGTTTCTCAAATAATTGAATGGATTTGATCAAGGTTAGGATGCATACTTATTATTTATTATTTTGGGTCGAGTAACTGAGGACGTGAGCACCGAGAATGTTGTCTATATCATCACAGCGAACATCTCTAACTATATTTTCAAGGTAAGATGTTGGAGAACAAACTCCCCACTATCTAGTGGACTCCATGTGCATCATAGTGTTTGGATATCATGCTTGACGACATTAAAAAATTGATTGGGTGAGGAAGTGATTTAGAAAACCAAAAGCCATAATGAGATACATTTACAGCCAAACATAGATATTTATCATAATGAGAGAAAACAGTAGGGGCACAAAGCTTGTTTGGTCATCCATGACATGATTTGCAATGAAAATTCTTATGCTACAATCCATCCTTCACCAAAGGGGTAACGTGCAAAAGATTTTTTCTTGTGATGATTGGAATGCATCATATAAGGATTCATATACAACCTTACATAGGTATTGATCATTATGAGGAAAAACACTAGGAGCACATAGATTGTTTTGTCATCCATTGTACATGATTTGCAATGAACACACTTATACTACAATCCCTCTTTTACAAAAGGGGAAACATGTGAAAGATGATTTCTCATGATGATGAGAATGCATTATATCGAGATGAGAGAGAGAGAGAGGATTGAATGGAACCAACTAACAAACCCTAATTTTGTGTAAAGAGTAAATAAACTGACACTAGGGAAAGAAACAAATAGCATTCATAAATAACCTACCAAAACCCGCATTCTATAGTAAATACTAAAACAACATGGTCAAGCAGGAGAGGTAAAACCTTACAGAAAAAATAAATTCAACACAAATGAGCTAGAGCGGTAAACAAGCCAACCAAAGGAGGTTGAATTACTTTATAATTCCAATAGTCTAAAAACAATCGTATAAAGAAAGAATGAATAAATGGTCACACTTAAGTGAATGACCTCAAGATGTATACATTACAAATGGAACTATGTATATATACACAACTTAAGAGGTAGGGTGCTTTCCCCAAGTAGGGGTTATGATCCTATGTTGAGTTGACTAGGTAGACCATAACCAAACCTATAAATATAAAATTAATAATTACATTGTAAGGTTGGATGTGGATTGTTACCCCTTAACATGTAGGGATATTTTTCACTTGTGATATGAATCACTAATCAACGAATGAGACAAAGGTGTGACATTTTTTGTATTTATATATTGTATTGGGGCATGCTTGGATGATATATGTAAAGTGTTTTACCTAGGTGGTATCTCCAAACCCTTTTTGGTTGATCATCGCCCACCCTCCTAGTACCCATTTTCAAGATAGTCCTTGCTCTTATGGCCTTCTCTGATTACCCCTTGGTGTCATTAATTTGGCACCATGTTGATCATTTATGACTTGGCTAGGTATGTGAGGGTGTTGAGATAGATCTATTAGGATACATGATATAGGGGAATCTCTAGTCTCACTCACTCCTTTCTATGTAAAAGTGTTTCTCATGCTATAAATCTTGTCACACCTATAGAAGCTCAATTACCTTATGACTAAGCATGGACCCCCTCTTATGTATTTGGCACACTTTGACCTTGGACTCCTGGAAATGATTATCTAGTTGCTCATGTAGTTTCACGTTTCTTGAGGAGGTTTCATAATTCTCAAGGTAGTACATATATCCCAAGGCTTTGGTCACATCATCCGAGGCACTTTTGGGCTATTTCTAGATGCATGGAAATCCTCTTGACGTGCCATATTGAATCTGTTTTAGCCCCCTTATCTTTAATCACTTTTTGAGCTGATTTTCACTTGATAGGAGGGGCAACCCCTACATGTGGACATACCTTCTAGCCGTTTGAGCACGTGCAATTTCATTTTTAATGGAAGATGGTAATTCCATCATTTGTGGAGGTCACTTGCATGATATGAAGATGTATTATTACCTTGGAGAATTCATTTGAGGATTTATGAGCATTTTTAGAGGATTTGTCCACTTATTTCGGCCTAGTTCACTTCACACATATGGACGTCCCTCCATTTGAGGATAAACATTGGGTTGCTTGGGGATATTGTTCCTCAGAGGAATATGTCACCATGATTTGAGGTGTATACCATGCCTTTGGGAGGGATTTTGTGTCTCTTGACCATATTCAACTTCATATTTTGTGGGATGACCTCCTTTCTTGGAGGGTTTTATGTAAATATCACATAGTTTGCTTGTAGATTGATTTAGTGTCCTTTACTTTGTGGATCACAAGTCACTTGCTTGTAATTTTTCTATGCTAGATCTATGGGAATAATATTTTTATATTGAGAGAGATGTTAGATCCCTTGTCTATAAAATGGATTCGCCTCTCATTGTAATTCACTACTAGAATTTGTGAAGAAAAATTTTGGTCTACTTTATGGATTATGCTATGGATGGATAGCTAGAGCACTCTCTAGGATTGATCTCTTATGGATGCTTTTCAAATTTATGGATGTTCATGGATCAATGGTTTTGGTAAAATTATTTGATGAGTAAGTGGTCGCTTTGAATATTTGTAGAATTTTATTTTGAATTATTACAAGTGTGGTCCTGTTTCTCTAGTGTTGGTGGTGCAACCTATTTATTTGTTCTTGAAAGGGCCCTCCTCAAATCCATTGGAGGATCTCAAGTAGAGGATATTCCCTTTGAATCATCTTGAATCTTTGAAGGCACTAAGACAATTTGCTAAGGTTTGTAGTGGACAACGCTAACTATGACCATAGGTTCACTTACATTTTCTCAAGACGATCCATAGTTGACCCCATATGCCCAAAAAATCTAGTAGACACTAGTCTATTCTTGTCTATTCATTCACAAAAATAAAAATACATTTTTTTACATTTTGTTTTAGGTTAAATCTGAGTTTTAGGAACATCTTGGCTTTTTTATATGTGTTTGACTTGGAAAATCATCTAACTTGTAAAATTTTCTTTGTTGGTTTATATTTCCACATTTTTAGAGTAGAAGAACATGGCTTAATGGTTGTTATTTTCCCTAAAATTTTCACACTTAGCAAGTTGCATTAATTCTACGTTTACTTTTTGTTTTAGCCTTATAAATCTATTTAAATGGTTGAAACATATTGTTGTTTATAAATTGTATATTGTTGCAAATTAATCATCTTTCAAGAATATTGTTTAACATTGTTTTGTAGATTTCAGAGCTAGATTGTTGCGGGAGTAATTTTCATTGGAAAATCATCTAATAAACCCTCTAAAACAACCCTAAAACTAAATAACCTAGATCTGGAATTTACATAGGTGAACCTAGACTCACCTTACCTTTCCTTTGAAACCTAAGTTCTACCATGGAAGCCTCCCTTGTTTTAGATTTGTCCCTCACTAAATAGACGAAAGTAGTTATCTACCTAGAAACACTTCGATGTTACACTCATATTCATACCTTTGTTAGACCTTTGCACTAGGGTGAAAGATTGTGTAATAACATGGCTAAAAGTGAATCTTACTTTTCTCTGCATCTTCCCTCAAGTTAAACACCGAGACATAAAGAAAAATGGTAAAAACAAAGTACCAGTGGCTTTATAAATATCCAACTCAATATATGGATGATCGTGGCCTTAATAAAAATGAGAGTGGGTTTATAGATATGAAACACAACATAAATGAAGCTCAAGTACAATATAAATACAATGACCAACTCTAAAGAATGAAGAATCACCTCTAGAACACTAGCTATCAAGTAAAAGGTTGTTGTAGTAAAATTGCAGCAGTAAAAAATGTTTATATCAGCCAAGAATGTTTTGTAACAACAACAAGAAATCAAACTTCAAAATTAGTAAATAAAATCTTAAAATATAGAACCTAACAAGTGGTATAAGATCCAAGTTTCTAACAATGATTTTACCCTTCTTAAACAACAATATTACATAAGATATCAACAATCCAATCAAGACGAAAACAAAAAGGTCACTTAATTTTCCAAAGGTTGAGGGTTGGAAGTTAGTTAAGAATATAATTATTTGGTTGCTTTGGAAGAGAGAGAGAGAGAGAGAGAGAGAGAGAGAGAGAGAGAGAGAATAAATTTAAGTTTATGCCACTTTGAGACCTCAAGACTAGTGTCATTTGTTTCCTTTAGGTAATTTATGGAGTCAAGCAACACCATCTATTCGATATCCAAGAAGAGAAGGAGGTTTGAAATCCTAGGGATAAATCCTTATAGGCCTAGGATCAAAACTAAAAGACATACCCTAAGGTTTATGGACATATAAATCCTAGATGTTGTCTCCTTCTTATAGGATGTCTAATTTCAAGGTTCAAGTGAACTAGGTCAAACACTAAGGTTTATGGCCTTATAAATCCTAGACCTTGAACTAGCCAAGACAAATCCCCATGGGGATAAAGACCCTTAATCCCTATAAGTAGGTCTTAAATGCTTCATAAAATCAAGATGAGATGAAAATAGGGAGGGGGATAAAGTATTTTATTCCCTCCTAGGGATTCTAGGAAAAGAAGCTAGCATACAAGGAAACATTGAACAACTTAACATTATAGAGAATCCACCAAAATACACCATGAACAAACACTTAAACGTGAAGAAGACGACTTACTCATCCAAGTTTCTATGCATGAAAAAACCCTAGCTCAAATATCATCAACCAAAACAAGACAAAGCATTCACAAGACTATCCTTCCAAAGGTGCACACAAGTACTCCATAGCAAAAAGATAAGAGAAGAGGGAAATAGAAGTGATGTCTTACAAGTGATGTGTTATATTTTGATACAATGAAGTGGTATCCTTTTTATATGAGGAAAACCTAGTGCATATGTCAAAAATAATCCCTAAAACAATGATAAATCCATGATACAACTGAGATAGGAGTAGCCTAACCCATCAAATAGTCTCTAAACAATAGATAAACATGCTAATACACAAATATGTTCCCTCCACTGTCACACATGTGGGTGAAGTCATGATCTAAGAGGGTGCGGTAGGCGTCCAAAGGCCACATCATCTTCAAATAGTGCAAGCACGTTGAAGTGTCATGTATCCTCACCAAAAGGTCATGTCAAGTGGCCCAAGTCATCATCCAAGGATGCTCTAATGATGGGGTTGGCCCCATCATCATCATGATCATCAAACGTATGACATCATCCTCAAAATAGGCAACGTCCCAGGTGTAAAGGAAAGCATCCAAGGTGAAAAGAGGGTGCATCATCTATCCCAAGAGTGTCTCATCATGTACAAGTGCAACATCCTCCATCCAAGGGCTACAAGTCCCTAGAGTGCACTATCCAAAAGTGTGCGCGTCATTCCCATCTGACCATTGATATGACCGTATATGCAATATGAAAGCTCATATTTCCATTGGTCATGGCTCCAGAGTTGTGAGAGCCTATATTCGAGTATGCAAAGGCACCATGTGACCAAACACTCTGCATCACACACACAATATCCTAGGTATAGTGCACAACATCCTAGGTTTCATAACAAGGACATTTTCCAAAAGGACCATGTTAGGCACATCATGTTCAAACAAAGTCCATAGAATCAGCTGAAATTAACAACAATGAGATACAATCATCTTTAGAATCATACAAAGTAAGCCATCACTTAATATAAAATCCATATAAGCAACTCCCATTAAGTATCCTCTTAAAATTTCACATTAGCTTAAGGACTTTATACAATGTACCAATTTTAGGTATGGGAGGACCATCAATGGACCCTATTAGGTGAGAGAGTACCCAGGTATAGGGATATTTCCTCCAAAGACCTATCAAAGTGCAAGTATAGTGGATGAAAACATGTTGGGGTTACTGCACGATGATGGTGTCATTAACATGCAAGGCACCATATTTGGTCCATCTTCATGAGCGCCTTTGTAGGGGAAGTGTTTTTTCCTTGAGATACCCTTTCCTCATACTAGTTGCAATCCAAACCACGTTTCTTTCCTTTTGATATTATTTTATTACATTGCAAGTCCCCTTTTCATGTTTCAAGCACTTGTTCTTTCTTTCATCATTTTTTTAATTAGATAAACTCCTTCTTACATTTAGTGCATTAGGGATAGGGGAAATTACCATTAGAGGGGGTACATCTCAAGCTGACCTTAGGATTTTGAAATGGTCATTCATTGTCTCATTATTTCTTCTTCCTTTTATAGCATTATTTTTTTTATCATTTTTTAGAGCAGTTGCATGAACCTTGGCACTCTAGCCCTAGTTATCAAAGAAGAACCAACCATGGACCTTTTTGGTGTACATGACACTATGAAGGGCTCCAGGATGGAATGTGTTAAGTATGGGGGGGAACGATACATTACCCTTCTCAAAGTCTCCAAGCAGTATCACTATTCTCCAGGAGCGACAACACTAGACTAGGACAGAAGGATGGCCACCAAGGTGAAACAAGGAAACAGGTATAACTTCCAAGCCTATGATTCATTATCACATTCAACCCATGATCCTCACCTAGGAGCCTAATGCATTAAGTATGATACTTTATATGAAACAATGATGAATGTGCATCATCATATGTTGGACCACCATCATCCGATGAACCTGTTGATTGAGTTGATGAGGAGAGAGACATGTAGAAGGGTTGGTGGGATGCCTATGAGAGTATTGATCATCATCGTTATCGTGATCACTATCTTCCTTCCAAGCCATGAGACATGATCTCCTCCAATTACCCCTAGGTGAGAGGGGGTAACATGTAACATTATTCCTCAATAATAAAATTGTGCCTTTGTTAAAAAGAAGAATAATGCTATTGTATGCCTTCTTTCTTAATTTGGACTAGTTATATTTTGCATAAAGTTGTAGTAGATGCACCCTTTGATCCATTTGGAGGTCTTTCTTAATTTGGATTCCTCTCAAAATATTTTGATTTTTTTAAACAAAGAGATAGGTTTGTACACTAAGAATAGGTATATTCAACCATAATCTTGTAGTTGCTGTCCTTATTAGTTAATCCTTGAGTCCAAATTCCCAATGGATTTGATACTAGAATTAATCCTTCCATCACCCTATTTATAAAATTTATTTTACAATTTTTATTTTCTTAAAGCTAAATGAGGTTGAACCTTCTTGTAACAAGCTTTAATCCTAAGTTAGGGAAGCACCCTTGTGCTCAAGGAGAGCCCGCTAAAAGAGAAAGAAAGTGTTACTATGATAATGAATAGCCTTTCTTAGTTTCTCTCACTTTTTGATTGAGACTTTTGCATATTGAGTAAGAGTTTAAGTGGTAACAATATAACTAAGTTAGGAAAGCACCCTTCAAGGAGAGCCCGCTAAAAAAGAGAGTAAGTGTTACTATGATAATGAATAGCCTTTCTTAGTTTCTCTCACTTTGTGATTGAGACTTTTGCATATTGAGTAAGAGTTTAAGTGGTAACAATATAAATAGATGGTGGGCAATCTACTCTACTTGACACATAGCATACCAATTTTTCCTTTGTTGTTAGCCATGAGGTACATTAATGAACCTCGTGAATAATATTGAAAGGCAGCATGATACGTATGTCAAGTGTACATATCATCTTGTTGTACAATATTCTTGCAACAGGGAGGTTCCTTTAAATGGCTTTACCAACTCAGATTTGGGTTGCAACAGGAAGGTTCCCTTTAAATGGCTTTACCAACTCAGATTTGGGTTGGAGATCTTGATGACAGAAGGTCCACTTCTGATAAGCTTTCAAATTTAATTCTAGTCTGCTTCTGATAAGCTTTCAAATTTAATTGTAGTCTAGGTTCATGGTAAAGCAAAACACACTCTGCTATTGCTCTTTATCCACCAGAAGCAGAATATCATGGTGCTGTTAATGCGACACAAACAACAGTGTGGATTGAGACCATTTTTGGTGAGCTGGCTCTTCAACAACAGCAGCCTATACTTTTGTATTTTGATAACCAGATTGCTATTCAGATAGCTTGTCACATTGTTTTTCATGAAAGGATGAAGCATATTAAGGTTGATCAACATCATATTCGGGAGTTATTTCATGATGGTGTAATTATTATACAGTTATGTTCTACTGATGACCTATGCTCACATAATGGTGAGCTGGCTCTTCCACAACAGCAGCCTATATTTTTGTATTTTGATAACCAGATTGCTATTCAGATAGATTGTAACCTTGTTTTTCATGAAAGGACGAACCATATTGAGGCTGATCAACATCATATTCGGGAGTTGATTCATGATGCTGTAATTGATATACAGTTCTGTTATACTGATGACCTATGCTCACATCTCAACAATGAGGGAAATACAGTTCTGTTATATTGATGACCTATGCTCACATCTCAACAATGAGGGAAGATATTACCATAATTTACGTTGACATCTGCATGTAGTTATTTTCATTTCTTGATATTGGATGAAGAACTCGGTATGCATGCAATAAGAACGGATGATAATATTTCCATATTTTTGAAGTATCTCATCCTCATGCGTTGGAACTATCTCGAGCTTTTTATTAATATGCTTTTTGCAATCAGTGTTTCCTGGAATGATAGGAATATTTTCGAGCTCCTCGATTTGCTTTAACTTTTAGATAATTCTGGTGATATTATTATTCCTGATTCTTCTTTTTAGAAAAAGAAATAGAAATCGGAGCATGTAATTTTTAATATCGAAAGCCGTTGAATTTAAAACAACGGTGTGGAGCCAATATATTTTTGTTGCCAACAGGAAAATGAATTCATAAGAGTCCATCACTCCTGTCGCAATGCACGAACTTCCCTAAACAGCTTTGCAAACTCAGTGCAAGTCTCTACATCCGATCAATTTGGAACGATACACAGAAGATTAGCATGACCCCTGCATAAGGATGAAATGTATAAGTTGTATAAGTTGAGAAATGGTTCAAATTTTGTGTTGTACTTGGGGACTTCAGGCTTGATATTATAAGGCTAAGTCAACATTTTACTTTTAGAGTAAGGTGTTGGCATAGTTAGTTCGTACACCACTTTCAAAATCACAAATAAGAAAAGGAAGTATTTTCGTGAAGATATGAAGAATTTCACAGCATATCAGTAAGCGGTTGGAAGCTTGAACTAGGCCTACGTAACTCCATTATTATCGGCTACCAAATGTTTATTTCGAGTATAGAAGATCAATCAGAAACCCTAGATTTCAAAATTCCAAAAGATCTGCCGGCTAACGGCTTGACCATTCAGCAGTCCACACCCCTGCAAATTGCAACTATGCCCCAAACGCTTTGATTTCTCCATGGAAATACCGTTTACTAATCAACCAACCGAGTTGTGAAAAGAAAGAGGGTGATTAAATGTTTGTACAAGAAAGCAGTGGAATAACTAGGGTAAATAAACATTAACTATACATACCTGGGATTGGCGAACTCAAAGAGCTTCCCTCTGGGGGAGAAAACAATAAGTGCCACTTCTACATCACAGAGCACTGAGAGCTCGTAAGCTTTCTTCAGAAGCCCGTTCCTGCGCTTGGAAAAAGTAACCTGCCTGCTGGTCGCGTTCTCGATCCTCTTCATCTGGGTTTTTCCCCTCCCCATTCTCCTCCTCTCCTCTCCTCTAACTTCCCCTTTTCCTCGAAACCATTAATCCGAATCGTAGGTAGATCAGAGAATGGGGAATTTGAACAAACACCCTCTAGAAAAAGAGAGGTGCTAAAATTGAGACCTAATCATGGCTGCAACGGATGACCGTATCAGTTCTTGAACCCGGAACTTGAGAATCCGACGATACAAAGGCTAAAATAGTAATTACAGAAATTTTCACCCGGCTTCTCAACAGAAGAATACGCCTGGACTTCTATACCAAGAAAAACGATGATGGCATCGATCCGCCTCTATCACGTCTGGCCCGCTGGCCTCATTTAGTCTATTTCCAGTACAGTTCTCACGGACAATGTCATATTCAAATTGCAATACCTCTTGCTTTACTCAGTACGAAATGACACGACAAAAGTAACATTACCGAATGTGGACCAAAATCAAAATTAACTCATTTTCAGTTTTGCAATACCTCCTGCCTACTCGGTACGAAATAACAGGACAAAAGCAACATTACCGATTGTGGACGAAAATCAAAATAAACTCATTTTCAATTCGTTCACGTGACAAAGAGTACGAATGGTTAAAAATGGGCATTCATCTGTTGCTCCAATGTATATGGCCGAGTCCTGACCATTTACTTAATGTGTTTCCATAACCAGCATGTTCAAATTCGTTTACATAAGACGGATGGATTGGAGAGATGGCGTGAGTTAATCATTAATTAAAAGGTCTCCTTTATCCGTGCCTTCCCCGTATCTTGAAGGGTATTTAGCCCTAACATCAAAAGAGCAATTTGGTTCAAACCCTAAAAAGTATTGTCAGGATTCCAGTAATCGTGTTGACAGCAATCCAGTAAGAATAGGACATTTTAACTAACGCCTATACCAACTGCCAAATATCTTTCCCTTTCAAATTATTTCTAAAATAGACCAAAGTTAGTGTCAGTACGAGGTATTGAGTTCACCTAATCTTATGTTCACCTAATCTTATGGTAAAAGGCTTTTCTCGCCGATTACAAATTTTATCGGAATTTCATCACCAATAGTAACAATCAAAAACGAAATTTTTTAGAAAATTAAAAAACACAAGAAGTATCTAATAAACAATCAAAATGAAGCAATGAAGCTGCTAAACAGTTTTTATCGGAATTTCTGCACCAATAATAACAATAAAAAATGAATTATGTAAAAGTTAAAAAACACTCAAAGTATTTAATAAACAATCCAAATTTAATTCATAACCATTAAACACACTACATCCTAAACAGATCCAATCATAATTTGATTCATAACTATGTGTTACACAGTTAAAAAAACCTGCAAAAATATTTAATAACATTATATATCAATTAATATATTAATTTTTTCAAAATAATAAATGATCTTCCTCATGGAGCAAGTAAAATGGAATTTAAAGTAATTAGTAGAATGGGTTTTTTTTGGGAATAATTACTAATATTAGTGTTACTACATAATTCATTGTTTGGATTGTCCCTATAAAGAGTTCGATTGGGGGAATATTAGAGAAAACATATTATGATGGTGAGAGAATGATGCAGAAAACATAATGGGGGAAATAATATGTTTTCTCTATTATTTTCCTCATTATTTTTTCTCTATTATTCCTCCCACCCTCACCCCCATACTCATATGTTTTCTCTATTATTCCCCCCATTATGGTTTATCTATTATTCCCCTCACCCTCACCTCCACCCTCATATGTTTTAGCTATTATTCTCCCACCTTCATATGTAATATGTTTTCTCTGTTATTCCCCCATTATGTTTGATCTATTATTCCTCCCACCCTAGTATGTAATATGTTTTCTCTATTATTTCCTCAATCCTCACCCCACCTTCAAAGGTAAAGGATTACAAACCTTTATATTATTATGGAATTAATTGTTTTTATTCATTCAAAATTTTATATAATTTATAATTTTTTCATATTTAATAAATACTAATAAATTATATATAAATCAAGTATCAATAAATTATATATAAATTAAATATTAATAATTTTTTATTAATAAAAACAAAATCCATATAAATTAATAAATATATATATTTTATTTTCAAAGAATCAAACTTTTGTATTTTAAAATAACTTTGTGATTTAACTTCCTAGTAAAACAATATAAAATTTATATAAATGCAAATACAAATTTGCAAAGCATTACAATATCTAAAAATTAAAAAGATTAATGTACACAAAGACTTTTCATCAACTTTTATTTTGGATGAAATGTTATTTACAAAGCATTACAATTTCTAAAAATTAAAAAGATTAATATATACTCAGACTTTTCACCAAACTTTATTTTGGATGAAATGTTATTTTGGATGACCAGATGTCTATGGATTGCTTGTTTGTAACGATTCCATCAAAATTTTCACCCATGATCCTATGGAATAAAAACGCAATGCCTCCCAGACTCTTCCTCTTCCAGAAGCCGAATACCAGAAGAAGGAATGAGACCTGCAACAATAATCAAATTTTCAATTGTTTGAAGAAATATCACACATGAATTTGCCCATCCTCACAGGGATGAAAGCTATAGTCCCGTGCAATGGAATGTGTGAGTGTAAGTGGGAAGCTAACGTCTTAATCATCCATCTGCACTTCTCCTCCAATGTCTGCCACTTGTCCCATGTATCCATACGCTTTAATGAATTCAAAACTTTTTATCATGACTTGAGCACTAATAATTAGCCTAGTTAAGTAAGTATCTTAAGGATCGATTGATATGGCATACGATGAATTATTATTGAGAAGTTTCCAATCAGTGAGATATAGCCTAGTTAAACGAGTATCTTCAAAGATCGATTGATAGGGTTATTATTGAAAAGTTTCCAATCAGTGAGATATAAGAAACCTCAAATTTTTTTTTTTAAATCATCAAGTGATCTCATTTATCATTAGAATCGTCAACTTAATCTTAGTGCCAATACCTAGAATCATCAACTTAATATTAGTGATCATTTGTGAACTTAGCATTAGCCCCACTACCTTTCCTTAATCATCGTTGGTATTGGATAATCCTCGGGGAATGATCATCCTCACTACCTTCCATTATAGTGATCTCCCTCCACTTATATTACCTAGTGCCTTTATCGAAAAGTCTAGAACTAAAGTATTTAAATATGAATCCAACTCTTTTTAACAATACATATATAATATTAATAAATTAAAATAAAAAGATAAATTGTCATTTAATATCTAAATTATAAAAGATAATAATAGTAATAATAATCTATTTTTAAGGTCACGGTCATCAAATTTAGTGTATGAGATCCTTTTGTTTGTGGGACAAGGGACCCCCTCTGTCTAGTGTATGAGATCCTTTTGTTTGTGGGACAAGGGACCCCCTCTGTCTAGCGATTTGACTGGTAAAGTCTACAAAGGTATACATACCTTACCCCCCTCTGGATTTGAACTTATGACCTCTTAAAAGGCAACACATGTTCTTAACTTAAAAATAATATATATATATATATATATATATATATATATATATATATATATAT
>ML816373.1:60646-72920 GCA_009831015.1 Picea engelmannii | reverse complement strand
ATATATATATATATATATATATATATAAAAAATCATATTTAACAAATATAAAATAAACAAAATTTTTAATATAGATCTATATTAATATTTTTTTTTATTTTATTTATATTTTTTAGTTTTGAATTAAAAGAAAAATAAATTAATTTCTTTTTTAAGTATATTTCTTATCAATAAAATTTATAATTAAGTATAAAACCCATTCAGAAACAGTTATGTATTTATATAATTTTTTGTTTCAAATTTTAAATTTAGTTTAAACATGTTTATTAAATCTAAACATTTTTTTGAAATGAATGTGGAAAATAAACTTTCAACTAAATAAATAAATTGCTTAATCTTTAAATTTTAATGGTTGATCAATATGTTATTTATATTTAGTATTATAAATATTTGTTACTAGTGTACAAAACTGTAAACCATAAATGAACCAAATTATTGAAAACATCTATAAACCTTAATTAAACAATCAAATAATTACAATGAAAAATACAATATTCAATTAAAATTTAAACTAAAATTATATTTTATATTGACATATACACATACACTTAAATATTGAAATATAACATATACATATATACACACAAAAGTATCAAAATAAAAAAAGTCTATGTCAATTGAGTTTAAGTTGGATAGTTGTGAGATTATCATTCTCACCTAATTCAATTCCCACAAGTTAAACTCATAATAAATATGTTATATGTAAAATTTTCTTTGATTCAATTGAATATCAATACAGCTGCTTTTTGGAAAAAAAATACAAAAAAATACTATTTATTCATATGAATATATTTCCTATTTCTTACTAATTATTATTCTTGTCAATTATACCTTGTACAAATTCTCATTGCTTATAATATTTTTTTTTTGTTATTTTTTAAATCATAATAAACCAAAAAAAATAAAAAAGTACATATAGAAAGTATATGTTATTATCATTGTCATATACATTTTTTTTTTAAGATCATAATAATATATATATATCATTATAGTGCACAAACAAATTCTCATTGCTTATAAGATTTTTTTTATTTACAATTAAGAAAGTATATATAATTATAATCATCTACAAAATTATATGATATGTTTAGAAACAAATTTAGAGTTTTAAGTTTGTATATTTTATTTACAATATTTTCACATAATATTATGATTTATAAAATTGTATGATATTTTGAAACAAATTTAAAGTTTTAAGTGTGTCTACATTATTTATACTATATTGATATAGTATTATAATATAAAATTGAATGATATTTTTAGAAACAAATTTAGAGTTTTAAGTTTGTATATTTTGTTTTAAGTTTTTATATTTTATTTAAAATATATTAATATAGTTTAATAAAAATGGTTACTAAAAAATTAATTGGAAAATAAATTGTTTATTAATTATATAAATAAAAATTATAAAATAATATATATTTTTAAAACATTTAAAAATCAATTATTTGCATTTTCTTTTTAAATTAGAATGAAATAATTATTTATATAGTGTATTTTATTGATATGGAAAAAATAATGCAGTTTTTAAGGTGTTAAATTTCATTTTTTTTTTCAAGATATGACAACCAAATAAATGAAGTAGTAATTTATATGGTGTATAATATTGAGATCAAACCCTTGTTGTTATTAGGGTTTTTGCCGCCGACCGCCCCTTGTCATGGCCACTCGCTCCGAGGATCGGGTTCCTCCACAACCTCCTCGGCCTCCGGACCTTGCTGTGTTCCAAGAACTACTGTATTCATACATGAAATCAACAAAAGGAAACTCCCAGTCATGTTTTATTAAAATTTTTGATGAGATCTCGAAGGTCTCTGTCCATTCCCCATCCTCACGACCGTTCGCCCTAAGACTAGCAGAAAATGGCTTGTCCGAAGAATTCAAGGGACTCTAGCCCTCCCCAAGAGCAATGGCGCAATGGTTGGAGCAAAACTGGAAGAAAATGATAAAAGGGTAGCTTTCAACAGCATTATGTGGTAAGGGATTCTATGTATTCCTCTTTGAAAACAAAGTTGATAGAGATTTGAATTTTAGGAATGGCCCATACTTCAAGAGCACCAAAGGAATGTATCTAGATCAATGGACTTGAAACGTCATCCCTGAAAATGATTTTCCTCATGTGTCTCAGTTTGGGTAAAGCTACCCTTTCTACCTCTCCACTGTTGGAATGATGAAACCATAAAAAATATTGGAAACACACTGGGAAGGTTCATCGATCAGGCCGAACCATGAGACAGACTACAATCTTATGCATGTCTATGTGTACAAGTAGATCTAGAAAATGGAATTCTTCTAGAAGCAATCCAACTAACCCTAGATGGGTGGTCATACATTGAAACAATAGACTACGAGAAACTCCCTTTTAAGTGTAAAGCCTACAATGAGGTTGGACATTTCGCCAAAAACTATCCCAAGCAAATACAAGAGAACGATGAAAACAAAGCGCCAGATCAATGGCAGCCAGCCAAAAGAAAGAAAGTGACAAATAAATCAGGAATTCAACAACGGGAAAGGAAAAGCAACACCTGGCTCTCCTCGCCAAGAAAGGGGAAATAACTGATACAAATCAGCGATCAAGCAGAAAGGAGAAAAAATAGATATGATGCTCCTGAAAACCCAGAGGTGGAAATGGTCAACTCAAAAGAAAGAACAGAATAAAATCAGAGTCAGCAAAACCCAGATCCACACCCTACTTCGTCTCTAGCAGAGCTTGATGCCCCTTAGCTCTTAGAACCTCCCCATGTACAGGAGGATGAAAGTCAGGAGGACTCGGGGGAAGAACTGGATATGGAACTCCTAAGAACAATGAAAGAAGGAAGGAAAACCAATAAAAACAGACGAGAAAAAGCGACAAATCAGGACAAGGAACTAGGAACCCAACCAACGCTGGAAGAAATCCTTAAAAAAGAAGGGAAGGGTGGGAAAGACCCAACAACAAAAGGACAGTCTCAGCCCATGAAAGGGGGGGTAACAAAAAACGCTAGTAAATAATGAAGGTAGTCTCCTGGAATTGTAGAGGATTGCGACAAAGGGGAAAAAAGAAGAAATGGGAATTTTAATCAAAGCAAAGAACCCCATATCCTCCTAATTTAGGAGACTAAAATGCAAGGATCTGAAGCCTTGCAAGAAATGAAACAAATATGGAACAACAGTAAATGCTAGAGGAGAATTATGAGGGATCTATACAGTATCGAGTACCCAAATCTTCAGAGAAGAACAAAAGGTAGAATCAACACACTGGTCACTAGTCTATCTCAAAAACCTACAATGAGGGATAACTTATCCTATTTGTAATGCATATATGCTTAATAATTACTGGGGGAAACAGGAATGCTGGGAATCCTGAATGAAAATCAAAGAGATCAGAGCACAAAACAACCGCATTATAGCAGGAGACTTCAACACAACTTTGCACCAAGGGGAAAAAAAGGAGGCTCTATAGTAAGGGACGCGTTCGAGGAACACATGGAGGATATGATATCGGAACTGGATTTGTTTAATGTTCATCCTTCCAAAGGGAAATTCACTTGGAGCAATAAAAGACTAGCAATGGGACACATTGCTTCTAGACTCGATCACGTTCTCATCCATAGCTCTATCCTCCTCCCACTCAACACTTCATCCCAAATTGTCCCTTGGGGAATCTCAAATCACCTCACAATAGCTTTCTCCTTCGACAAAGTAGAAAACTTGGGACCCATTCCTTTCAAATTCAATCCTATTTGGATCGATTACCCAGACTTCCTCCCCCTAATCTCCTCGGTCTCATCAACCTGGGTGGATGGAACCCCTATGTATATTTGGGAGCAAAAAATAAAAAAGGATAAGCAAGCAATTAAGGATTGGGTCAAAGTCTCTTCCCATAACACAAGAGGATAAATTGAAAGGTACAAAAAGAAGATAGAAGACACTCAGGCGGAAATGGATTCAAATACCATTTACAACAGACATTTAGTACTCTTTAAAAATTATATGAGAGTGCTCCACAACGAAGAAAAGAAGTGGAGAATCAAATACAGAGCCTTGTGGCTTCAAGCAGGGGACAAAAATAACTCTTTCTTTCATAAGTAGGCCAAAGAACGACAACACAAAAACATAGTGGAGGAAATAAAAACAGCCTCAGGAACGAGAATCAATTCCTTTGAGGAAATTAAAAAGGAAGCTTCCTCCCATTTTGGAAAACTTTATACTCAGGAAGGTGCAAATAACAAAGAGCGGAGATTACAATTTATAGATCATATACCACATTTGATAAAGGAACAAGATAATCACGAGTTGAACAAGGTGGTCACATAGGCAAAATTCAAAGCAGTCATGTACCATTTCGACCCTGACAAATACCCAGGCCCGACAACTTCACTTTACATTTTTATAGAAAGTGTTGGGAAATAATAAAAAAATACCTCCTCCATACGATAAAATATGTGCAAAAAAACTACAAATTAGGAGGATCAACCAACACCTCCTTTCTAACCCTGATTCCCAAGGACAAAAAAGACCACTTTTTCCTTATCTCTCTCTGTAACTTCTCTTACAAAATCTTAGCAAAAATCATAGCGAACAGGTTAAAACATTTACTTCCACAACTCATTCTTCCCAATCAAGGGGGCTTTGTGAAGCAAAGCAAAATTTGGGACAATATCATTCTAGTGCAGGAGGCAATCCACACCAGTGTCGCTAGTAAAGAAAAAGGGATGATAATCAAAATAGATATGGAAAATGCCTTTGACCGGGTAAAACATGAGTTTCTCTATGAAGTCTTAAAGAGATTTGGTTTAAATCACTCCTTCATCTTGTGGATTAGGGCATGCATCTCGTCCCCCTCGATAGATCCCATGATAAATGGGCACCCAACACCTTTATTTTAAGCCACAAGAGGACTTCGGCAAGGTTTCCCACTCTCTCCAATGTTGTATGTTATTATGGCAAAAACGTTGAACAAAACACTGGAACATAAAAGAGCTACTGAAAACATCCTGGGGCTTAAATAGCAAGGTGAGTTAGAAGAATAAGCAATTCACAGTTTGTTGATGACACTCTATTGCTAGGAGGAACCTCTCAAATGACGGCTAGAATATTCTAGATGGTCCTCAACCAATATGAAGCAGCTTTGGGGGGTGTCATCAACAAGCATAAAGATGGTACATATTATGCTTCACACTCTAGCTATGTTTTTTCTAGATTAGGTTTTCGCAAGGTACATATTATGTTCATTATAAAGATGGTATGTTATGTCCTTAGCTTCTTTCATTTGAATATTAGTTTGGTATGATAACAACTTTTTGGGGTTTTTTTTGAAGTTGCAGGTTCGAAAAAGTGGCATAAGAAAGAAATATTCAAACCCTAGCCATGGTAGATGAGTACAATAATAACAATCCACATGATGAGTCAAAGCGTAGATTTTCAAAAGCAGAAGCACAAGTCATTGACATCTCTCGTAATATGTCCATCCTCACGGAAGCTCTAAAGAACAAATTTGGACCTTTTCGGGGAGTTTGGTAGGTCGAACTTAAAATATATCTCATATGGGAAAAATTGAGATTAAAAAAAAAAAAACATAAAAGGGAGTTGTAAAATAGAAAAATAAATGAGACGAAGTTCTAGTACCATTACTTCTCCCCGATTTATATTTAAAGTGGAAGCAAAATTGAACATCAAACCTTACCAAGGTGAGACGGATGTTCTTAAATTTAATCAATGTTTGGAATAATTATAAATTTATTTCAATGTTCATAACATAGGAGAAGAGAAAAAGATTTCAATTTTTCCATTGAAGCTAGAGGGGCATGCTCAAACTTTGTGGGAAAGTCATGCAAAGATGCTTAGGTTGGAGGGTAATCACTTGATAACTAAGTTATAGGTTTTTAAAATCCTCATTAAGTTTTAGTTCCACCCGGTTGGGTACAAAGAGGACACGTGGATCCATTCGCATTACTTCTGATAGAAGCAAGGTTAAGTGTGCAAGAGTAGACTGCAATTTTTAAAAAATGGCCATTATGTTGGTTATAGCTCCCAAGAAGTTGTATGTACTCCTTAAGTATTTGGGTGGTCTATAGAAATATTTAGAGAGACAGGTGATTCTCTTTAAACCTAGAACAATTGATGACGCCTATGTGATACCACAATACCTAGAGAATATGGGTAAGAATAAAGGACAATAAAGCAGTTCTAAGTATAAATACTACCAAGATGCTTCCAAGGAGGGAAATAATAAGTGGAAAGGTAAGGGCACACAAGAAATAGTTGTTTCAAATTAGTGCAAGGATCCAAACAACCATTGTAATATCAATAGTCACTCTCAATAAAAGTGTTTGAAGTTACATCTAGAACTCAATCCAAATAACTACAAGAAGGGTGCCAAGAAGAAAAATATGTTACGTATGGATTCAAGCATCCAAGTAGAGAGAAACTCATGTATATGAAAATATTATATAAATACAATGAAAAAGGAGGTGAATTTGAGTAGCCTCCATCCCAAGTAAGAGAAGGAGATGACTAAATGTTTCATATTAAGATCCAGGTCAAGAAGACTATAAATTACACTATATAATTTTCAACAGGTTTTAAAATTGAAGTTGACTCTTGTAGACATGCCATGGGAACAATTTTGTGGCAGCATTGAAGACCTATCACATGCAACTTTGATACATTTTCAGGGGCATATCTCCAAAACATTTAGTCTATGATTTCCCAACTTACATGCTACTGTAATGTTTAAAGCATTAGCGACATTGTTTTCTTGAGAAAAATATGATCACAAAAAATGACCCTAAACCTCCCTAGTTCCTCTGTACCCAAGACAAGATCAATAATGCATAACATATCAAGTCGAATCTATTCTTACAACATTTCAACATCGTGATCAACTACCAAAAAGGAGACACTAATAGCATCATTCTAATTTACCAACTATTTGTATATAAAAACAAAAATCTTATCTATGATTATAAGACATAGATACTCACATTATTATTGTATGTAAGAAGTGAACTTAGTTTCTAAAATAAACTCAAGGTTTGGAGTCACCTCTAGAGATTATCATTCTCACTTCTAATATAAGTTCTTACTTATCGTTTTGTTTTGTTTTTTCCTTTGGACTTATTCGGATAACCCTGAAACTAGGTAACTCCTACCTTATTGTAATCCCACTTATCTTTTATTTAGAGATAACCATTTTGTTTAAATTATGTTATGTATACGTAAGTTTGAAATTACGTTCTTGAGTTAAAATATGACATAAACCCCTACGGATTGGTGTGACTTCTCGATCTAGGATTGAATCTCCCAAGAGCCGAAGTGGCTCGCGGGTCCTTGTAGAACCCCTAAACTATGAACTACAGGTCGCTCACCTCACACTACGTGAAATTTCTTGTATACGAGGGTATTTTTCTTTCTGTGAAGTTGTACACGTGACCACATGATAAACCCAAGTGATTTGTTGAAAGACGCTCATGTGCTCCGGAACTCCAAGAGAATTCACTCAAAACAATTATAAACTTAAATGAGTTGAAGTATTTACCGGTCGAATCCAGTCATAAAGTGACTTGACCGACGGGTGTAGGTCCTTACCCTGTCCTACCACTTAAAACCACCGGACTCTTTATCAGTCGAATCCGGTCATAAAGTGACTGGACTAGTGTGTGTAGGTACTTGCCCTGTCCTACCACTTCCTCAATGTTGGTGGTAATAATCAATCAGACGGTGGAAGAGGATCCACCTCTCTTGCACGATCTACGACTTTAAAAGGCTTTAAGACTCTGGGATTCGGAGAATTTTCCACTCCACACAATAATGACCAAATTACTTGGAGTGTTGAATTGTCGGATGTCTCAGAAATCCAACGACCTTCACTTTCATGCAATCAACAGTTCATAATCACTCTCGAATCCGATGCTCCAGGTTTCCCTCACTTCAAACAACCATGACTAAATTCTTGAATGAACGAACCTTTCAACTATTGAAAGGCTCGAGAATCTACGACTGACGCTTCACTATATCTACGGATGAGATTAACTCTGGGATTCAGGGATTCGACCCTCCGCGACTCTCAACCATAGTTAATTTTCCCAAATCGTCGAAGAAATGAAGTCCAAACGACTCAAGGATTAACGACCACACTCTTCTAACTAAAAGAACGAGTTCCAGGAAAATTTTACTCCTCAAGAGCAACTCTCGTCCACCCATTCTTAAACATGGGGATTTTTCACTCCTTGAGTCCCCACTTGGAACTCTGTACACATTATTTCTCCTGAGCTTTGTCCACTTGATGAAATGAATCTTGGTGCACACTTGCGCGTCTCTCCTGATCTTTGACCCTTAAAAAAATTATGGGCCCGTGCACTGCTTGCACTGACTCTTTGCATAAATGAATTGTCCCTCCTGAGCTTCTAAACCTGTAAAAGGTTTGGCCTCTGCACACCTTGCATTGGCACTCTGCATTCCTTGCACGAAGACTAATAGAAGAGAAACAATTGAAACTTAAAACCAAATTATAGAACTCATTCAATAAACAAACAAAATCCATACACATGCACAAGTGTAACACGTCAATATCTATTAGTTTCAGATTAAAACAAACAAGTTAGAGTCTCCTCTCTACAGTTTGAGAGTAAAGAGTTATAATATTTAGACGTGATTCCGACATTTCAAATATTTATTGACTCCATTTTTTCTATCTCTATGTTTCTGCAATTTAGTTTGGACAAACCCGTAAGAATTGTTTTACATAACTTAGAAGAAAATTCATGGATTATCCTAGATTATATTGATCTCAAAAATTTAGATCTATTCTTATATAGAAATATCTCTATTTATGCATAAACTACTATTTGTATGCAACAACTTAGATTCAGCTAACTGATAAAGAATATATTTGAACCTGTTGTTGTATCAACTCAATAATATACAATTCAACTCCATCAATAAAAATAACATACCCATTATATATTTAACGAATAACTTAAATAAGAAACTGGAACACATAAGGAGCATCCAAGCTCCACCCATCCGTAGAATTGATTAGCGAAATCACTGGATCCAATCACCCCCAATCTTGATCATGAATCCATAAGGGTGAACTAAGCTTCATGTTTCAACAGTCCTTTCATTCTTTACAGTTTCCTAACACATATAGTGCTCACACAACAACTCCTTTTCTTTTGTTCTCTATAGAAATATATTTTTTAATAAGCTATTTCCTTTCTTACACATGCTAAGAAACATCCTCCCTCCTCACCCATGTGTATATATCTTTATTATTTTTTTCCCATCTCTTTTCCCTCCTTGGGAATTTTCGCAGCTCGGGGATATCCCTAATTTCCAGGGTGTCAAAATCACTAGAATTGACTTCTGACGCTTGTTCTTTCCTTCCCAGGGTCAACTTCAACTTGTCCCCACTCATGGATTCTTAATCATATCTTCTTAACTTGGTTGTTCCTTCTATTCCCTTCATTTAATTAATAAAAAAATATTGTCTCTTACATCTGTCCAGTGACTAAGGAAACTTGGAAATTCATTGTATTTCACAATAATTAAACAATTAACAGTGAAATTTACCCACTAACTCTACATTCGAATTTTCCACTATGGGAAAATTTTTAGCAGGCTGCTTTATTTTCATCGATGGGTATTACATACTCTCCTTCTTGGAGTTAACGTCGTCCTCATTGTTACTGGTTTTCTTTTCTGTCATTCTTGGAACAAGGCTAGATATGTCTTCCTCGTGACATCCTCCGGCTCCCAAGTAGCTTATTCAGGGCTGAAGTGCTTCCATTGCACTTTTAATCAAACGATGACCTGGTTCTGCAACATTGTTTCTTTCTTTTCAAGAATGCGCAAAGGTTCCACCTGGAACTCGCCTTTCGGTTCTACGTGTAACAAATTCCAATCAATTACATGCGTAGGGTCATGAACATATTTCTTTAATAACGATATATGAAAAACATCATGAACTTTTAAATTTGTTGGTAATGTTAGTTGATATGATACTGGGCCAATGGAGGCTAGCACTCCAAAAGGTCCAGAAAACCTTGGTGCTAGTTTTGCACATCTTCCAAGTTTTAGTGAACTTTTTCTTTTCTTAACCCGAAGATAAACATGATCTCCAACATTAAATTCTTTATGCATTATGTTTTGATCTACGTAACGTTTTTCTCAGTCCTGTGCCACTTTTAAATTCTATTGGACCTTTTTCACCATCGCTTCCATTTTTTGTAACATATATGGTCCAGCCATGATTCTGTCTATTGGATTAGCCTACCTAATAGGAGTTGTACATCTTGTGCCGTAAAGGATTTTGAATGGACTCATTTTGGCTGAGGATTGATAGTTGTTATTGTAGGAGAATTCTATTAAAGGTAAGTAGTCTTCCCATTTTATTGGTTTGTCCATAACGTACATCCGCAACATGTCTTCAATAATCTTATTAGTACATTCAGTTTTTCCATCTGTCTCTGGATGGTAACTTGTACTAAATTTCAACTGTGTTTCAAGACCTGCAGACAATGACTTTTCAAAAATTTGAAGTAAACTTAACATCCCGGTTAGAAATTATTTTCTTTGGTACTCCATGTAATCTAAAAATCTCTTTCATAAAAATTTCTACAATATGAACAACTTTGTAAGTATACTTTACAGGTATAAAATGTGCATATTTACTTAACTTATCCATTACTACCATAATCGAGTCATGTTGCTTTTTAGTTTTTGGAAAACGTGTGATAAAATTCATTGATATTACTTCCCACTTCAATTCTAGTATAGGGAAAGGCTGCAATAAACATGCTAGATGTTGATATTCCGCCTTCACTTGTTGACATTCTTAACATTTTGCCAAGTAGTCAGTTGTATCAATTTTCATATTCAGCCAATAAATAAAAAATCTCAGTGCTTAAATCATTTTATGATATCCAAGATGGCATGAATAAGGCTTTTAATGGATTTTGTTAAAGTGTAGCAATTTTAAATCCATTGAATTTGGAATGTAATTTATGTTCTTAAATTTCATAATTCCCTCTTGGTCAATTCTGAAATCTGTCATGTTCATTTACTCCCCAGTTGCCATCAATGTTTCCTTTATTCTTACATATTCCTCGTCTGTTGTACTTGCAGAACTGATTTCCTCTGAGATCATTATCAGATTTACTCAAAATTATTTCATAAATGATGCATGCCCTTCTACTAAGTGCCTCTGCAACTTTATTTTTCTTGCCTTTAATATGTTTGATTTCAAAGTCAAATTCGCTTAAAAATGCCATCCACCTTGTTTGTTGCGCATTTAATCCTTGCTTATTTAACAAGTACTTTACACCACTATTGTTAGTTAGAATCAAAATTTTCCTTCCTATTAAATAATGATGCCATATCTTTAGTGCATGTATTAAAGAAGCTAATTCTAAGTTATACATCACATAGTTGCGTTCATGGTCCTTTAACTTTTTGGATTCATAGGCAATGATGTGCACTTCTTGTGATAAAATACCACCTAACCCTTCCTTGCTAGCATCAATTCACACATTGAAATCCTTATATGGGTCAACGAATTTAATAATTGGAGCGATAGTTAGTCATTCCTTTAACTCATTAAAATTTTCATGACATTCTTGTGCCAAAAAAAAAATTACCTCCTTTTTTTGTAAAGATGTAATAGAAAAAGAAATCTTGGAAAAAATTTCAATAAATCTTCAATGGTAACCAGTTATCCCCATAAATGATTGTATCTCCGCTACATTCATGGGACTAGGACATTCTACTATTGCCTTTATCTTTTCTGGATCTACTGATATCCCATCTTCGGAAATAATATGTCCTAAGTACTGTATCTGTTTTTGATAGATGTCACACTTGCTGAATTTAGCATTGAGTTGATGTTCTTGTAACGTTTGTGACACTATTCTTAGGTGCTATTCATGTTCTTTTTCCGTCTTTGAATAAATCAAAATGTCATCAATAAAAATCAAAACAAACTTATCTAGATACTGACTAGATATACTGTTCATTAGGAACATGAAAGTTGTTGGTATGTTTGTGAGTCCAAAAGGAATTACCACAAATTCGTGATGTTTTTCTCATGTTTGAAAAGATTTTTTATTAATATTCTCATCCTTAATTATGACTTGGTGATAACCAGATCTTAGGCCAATCTTGGAAAACATTTTTTCTCCTCCCACTTGGTCAAATAGATCATTAATTCTCAATAGAGGATACTTTTTTTAATGGTCATTTTATTTAACTATCGATAATCAATACATAGTCAAAACATTCCATCATTTTTCTT
>ML816373.1:32114-48909 GCA_009831015.1 Picea engelmannii | reverse complement strand
ATACATCTCTATCTCGCGATTTATTTCATCGCGGATGTTAGCATCAGGTACCATCCTCCGAAGACAAGTAAAGAGGCCATCCATCACCTCGTCATCAAAGTCAAAGTTGCATTTGTAGGAAAATGCAGGGTTGAGGAAAAGTGTTGTTGCATGAATGGGTCGATGGAGCATCCCAGTCCACCGACTATCAATCAAATCCCATATCATCATCTGTCTGTTGAACCCAGGGGTACTCTTTCCCTCATAATAAGCTCGGATAGATTCTTTGGCCTTATCCATGGCCTCATACAAATAGCACATTACGGGCTTATCGCCATCAACCAATCTCAAAACCTTTACCAAAGGTTCAGCAACGGAGAAAACTTCTTCTACTCCTTCCCAAAAGGAGTCACTGTACACCAATCTAGCAATGGCTCTACCATCCTCTCACCTGCTATATCTGCAATCATGCCACTCACCAAAAACAAACATTTGCTTCAACTCATACTGACATTGAAGCAAAGACTGGAGGGTGAGGAAGTGTGTCGCAAAATGTGTGACTGCCAGACGTCGCAACTCCCTATCATTGGTGTATGTACTCATGAGGTTGAGAACAAAAGCATGGTTATATATGTACTTAGGGATGCTCTTCACCTGATCAATCACCTCCTTGACGAAGGGAATTTTCCCCACATCCTCAAGCATCAAATCAATGCAGTGTGCAGCGCATGGAGTCCAAAACACTATGTCATGCCTCTCCATAAGCATCCTACCAGCAGCCACATAATTAGTTGCATTATCTGTCACGATTTGCACCACATGGTGTGCACCAATCTACTCTATGAACCCATGCAACAACTCACATAATAATGCTGCATCCTTCACATGTGCGGATGCATCAACTAATTTTATGAACATCGAACCTTTAGGACAGTGTACCAAGAAATTGAGAAGGGTTCTACCCTTCACATCTGTCCATCCATCAAGCATCACTCTGCACCCGGAGCTTTCCCATGACTCCTTGAACTCCCCCAACCTGGCATTGATTTCCTTCTTCTCTGCTTGAAGAATAGCCCCCCGCAACTCCTCATATGAAGGGGCTTTAAACCCCGGGCCAACAACTGCAATGGCATCACACATTGGATGCCAAAATGGGTTGTTTATGGTGATGGTGAGAGGTAAGTCACTCCAGAAAAGACACCTCCCCATTAACCTGCTTGCCTCTTGCTGCTCCCTTTTTTTAACCACTGATTTAATTGATGGTTGTGCTCCAGGTCCAGTTCTTGGAGCAAATAAAGATGGGATCTTCCCAATAGGTGAATATGCTGCTGTGGAGCCCCTCCCACTACCCTCAGTGACATGGGAAGATATCCCTGGTGAACTTTGATACATCTTAAAAGCTGCAAGTTCAGCTTTTTTTGTAGCCGTCTCTTCCTTCTTTTTGTCCTTTGCACTAATTGCATCATGGGCATCTCTCATAATCTCTGGGGTCACGTTGCCACAAAGCCCAACATCAAACCCCGGAATTCTGGCCAAATGGTATTTCAACCTGTATACTCCTCCTTTAATACGTGTCTTACATAATTTGCATATTAAAGATTGTCAGTTTGATCCTTCTTCAGGCTCACCATACTCCCACATTGGATCCATGGCTCTAGGCATGTTTGCTAAGTGCTATGCAAATGGACCTAGGGCAAAAAAACACAAAAAAATACATTAAACCCCACTTGAAAAAAAAATTGCAGCATATTAATTTAAAAAATCAGCCATCCAAAGAAGAATGATAGCCATGAAAAATGGCATCAACAAGGTGGCTAAAAAACTAAAAAAACAAGCTACATACCCCAATGAAATTTTCCAAAAAAACCCTTACATTTTGTTTGTAACTTTGTTCTATAAATTATTGGGAAGAATCCAAGATGATAAAAAAAAAAAAACTAAATCTAAGCAAGCAAAGAAGCAAGAAAACATGCATACATACAAATTGGGAAGGGCATACATACCTTGCTTGGAAGTTGTGGATGAAAATTTCAAAGATCCAACCGGTTGAAGTTTGAGCTTGCTCCACCACAAAAATCTTCAAAGATTGTGGATGAATCCTTTGCCCTGCCTTTGCGCACCTCAAAACACTTGATGGCCTCTAAAAACTCCTTCCCTTGCTGCTCCACACAAAAAGAAAACCAAATGACAAAAAAACAAACAAACCGGGCACTTAAACCCGCGGCCCGCGCATCCGAGCCGAGTTTTTGGAAAAAAACGCGTTTTTTGGCGAGTTTTTGGCGCGTTTTTCAAAAACACGCGATTTTTTCACTGTCTAAAAAATCACGCGTTTTTCCCAGGTAAAAATCGACGTCCCCAAAAAATCGCGAGTTTGCCGATTTTTGGCGTTTAATCGTCGATTTCTTCTTCTAGGGGAAAAACATTGGAACTCGGCATAACTTATTTTGAGGTATGTCAAGGGTACATATCATCTTGGTGTACAATATTCTTGCAACAAGGAGATTTATTTAACTGGCTTTCGGTTGGAGATATTGATGATAGAAGGTCCACTTTTGATAAGCTTTGAAATTTAATTTTCCTCCAATTTCATGGTCAAGCAAAAACCAATATGTTATTTTTCTTAAAGTGGATTTGTCTTGGAGATATTGATGAAAGAAGGTCCACTTCTACTAAGCTTTCAAATTTAATTTTGATTCATGGTCAAGAAAAAAACAATTGGCTATTTTTCTTTATCCACCGGAAACATAATATCATGTTGTTGTTAATGCAAATAGAAACAACGGTGTGGATCAGGAGCATTCTTGGTGAACTAGCTTGTCCACAACAAAAACCTACACTTTTGCATTTTGATAACCAGATTATTATTCAGATAGCTTGTAACCTTATTTTTCATCAAAAGGAAAATCATATTGAGGTTGATCAACATCATATTCAGGATATGATTCATGAGGATGTAATTGATATACTTTTGTGTTCTAATGATTTCCAAATAGTTGACATATCTTGTCTTGTTTATGCTCACATGTCAACATTAAGAGAATATGTTACCAGAACATCTGCATGCAGTTATTTTCATGTTTCATATTACATGAAGAACTCGGTATGCATGAAATAAGAATGGATGATAATCTTTCCATATTTTGGAAGTATGTAATCCTCATGGGTTGGAAATTTTTAGAGATTTTTGTAATCAATGTTTCCTGGAATGGTAGAAATATTTTCTAGTTCCTAGATTTGAACCAACCGCTTTGATTTCACCATGGAAATATCATTTACCAATCAGCCAACAGAGTTGTGAAAAGAAAGAGGGTGATCAAAATTTTATACAAGAAAGCAGTTGAATAGCTAGGGTAAATACATATTAACCATGTACATAATTGGGATTGGAGAACTCATATAGCTTTCCTTCGGGTGAGAAAACAATGAGTGCCACTTCAATATCACAGAGCACCCAGATCTCATAAGACTTCTTCAGTAGACCGTTGTTGCACTTGGAAAATGTAACCTTCCTATGGTTCCATTCTTGATCCTCTTCATCTGGATTTTCCCACTCACCATTATCCTCCTCTCCTCTACCTTCCCATTTTCCCTTAAACCATTAATGTGACTCATAGATAGATTAGATAAGGGGAATTTGAATAAACACCCACTGGAAAAGCAGAGGCACTAAAATTGAGTCCCAATCATGTCTGTTATTTATGACTGTATTAACTCTTGAAGTCAAAACTAGAGAATCTGATAATAGAAAGGCCAAAATAGTAATTCCAAAAGTTTTCTCTAGATTTATCATCAGAAGAATACTCTTGGACTTCTATGCCAAGAAAAACAATGATGGCATTAATCCACCTCTATCACGTCTAGCCCAGCCCGCGAGCCAAATTTATTCAATTTCTAGTATAATTTATCACAGATTTTGTCATATGCAAATTGCAGTATCTCTTTCCTACTCAGTACCAAATAACAAGACAAAAGAGATATTACCTATAAAAGATTACACAGAACTGATATTGCAACACACACAACACGTTGATCTCTGTTGTCTACAAATAAGTTACAGAGGTCAATATAACTTACCAACTCCTGTAAATGTAGATCAATTAGTTAAGGATGTAATTAGCTTATTTTCCTTAACACTCCCCCTTAATTACATACGATAATAACATTAACTAAAACTATCACTATCACCATCTTCTCTTGAACTAATATTGCATTAGACTCCTTAAACATAACTTAATATTTCCCTTAAACATAACGTGGTCTTAACCATCTGTGAGATTACTCTATCTCACATTCCCCTTTTTAATCGAAGATTGAAATTCTCCAATCCACCATCAAGATTAGATACAAGTACACCTGCAACCCTCGTACCCATACTAGTCGTTCATTCCACAACTTGATGTATCATCTTCTCTATGCATAAGAGAGATACACATTACATGATCACATACTAATATATGTAGGCGTGACTAAACAGGGCTTACAAAACATTTGGGGAACACATCTTGCCTATGGCAAGGCTTACAACTTTGGACCAAAAACTCTATAGGATGTCAGGTACAACTTATCATGCACCCCCAAATTACAACGTTTCATCTCATTACAATATTTCATGTCTGGGTAGTCATCTCTCTGGTGGCTTCTTCTTCGGTTCGCTTCTTACCTTGCAATGATTTGGCAACACCTTCCCTCCACCGCTTCATAGTGGATTCTTATAATTGTTGGGGACTCTATACCAAAATTTTGTCGCATATTTGATCTTTGCTACTTTCTTGTCTTTTTTGCTCTTTCGAATTTCTTGTTTTCTTTGCTCCTTCGACTTTCTTGTCTTGTTCGCTCCACTTCGATCTTTTCTTTAGCCGTTCGCTTCTCTACTACTTTCCTGTCTTCTGCACTACACTTCAATCTTTTCTTTATCGATTCACTTAGTTTCTGCTTTCTTCACTTCTTCGGTTTTGATCCAAATTGATCCAACCTTTTTGAGCACGCACAATCTTCGAGGCTACAATCCACCTTTGGCTTGAATTCTTCAGCCATCGTTTCTTGGCTTTACACGATCGTTTAAAATCACATAACCAACATCTCATGCAAGATTCTCTCTTACCCAATCTTTTTCCTCTTGAATTTACAATCTTATTGAATTTCCATATTCACCTATCATTTGTTAAAGTATCAAATTCTTACAAAATAACATCTTTATATTGAGGTCTTAAATCTCAATAGAAACTTTATATTGAGGTCTTAAATCTTAATAGAAATATTATCAATAATATAACAAATTTATATTTAAGTCTTAAATCTTAATAAAAATATTATCAATAATATTTCCAAAAACAACAAATTTATATTGAAGTCTTAAATCTTAATAAAAATATTATCAATAATATTTCCAAAAACTTTATGGTCTTCTTGAATTTCCATATCCACCTATCATTTGTTGTTAAAGTATCAAATTCTTACAAAATAACAACTTTATATTTATATTGAATTCTTAAATCTCAATAAAAATATTATCAATAATATTTCCAAAGACTTTAGAAACACTTTCAAACCATTAACAACACTCCTTTTTATATGGCATCCTATTAACAATACTCCTTTTTATATGGCATCTTTTAAAATTGAAACAAAATACTTATTTTGATCTTCCTTTAAAGTAATAAAAAAAAAATTTAAATAATGCAATATTACGGTCTCCTTTTTTAATTAAAATACTCAGCTTCTTTGTCTTGCTAAACTGGCCGTGGGTTTAATGCTACAGGCTGCTTGGTCTTGCTAAACCGGCCATGGGTTTAATGATACACACTTTGGTCAACACTTCTTGCTGACAAGGATCCTTTTTTGCTTCTCATCGACTATACACCAAAGCTCGATCAGATGACACTTCACTTTCGTCATATTTTGGACTTGCTCCCGTCTGCTCAATAATGCCGAAATGTTGTCTACAGAATGGCTCAGGGTCAACCATACTTAGAATATGATTTTACCTATGTCTTGTTACTTCTTTTCCCTTGAATGACTATTCCCTCCATGACGATTCTTCTAGCGATACCCTTCTTCATCTATCACCTCTGCTGGCCTGGCTGGAATATGCTTCTTCGTGAGACTTCTCGGGTACTCACAACTTCGGTGCTCACATCTTTTCAACACTTATTTTTATCCATATCTTACTTTTCTTTTCCTTTATCGCATTCTTCCTTACCTTTCACCTTTTTTTCCTTTCTTCTGTACGCTCACTGCTCACAACTTCGCTGCTCAGAATTGATAGTGCAACACTAGGCCACGATTCATCATCCACACTCTTTTATCAACCCAGAACAATGGCGCATAATAGATCATAACCCTTGATCCGTACCATAAACTTTCTTGCGAGAGTATTTAATACTTTGGTGCTATCGCAAGGAGACAAAGAGAACTCACCAACAACGAAATATGTAAATGACTGTTCTATTGAAATCTGGAAACCATAATCTACGAGTCCACCTAAGCATTTTCTTAAAAAGCACGATAACGTTTCCAGGCTTACATAAAAATACACAGTTGATAAGGAAATCACTCTTTTAATCTATCAAAACAACAGTCTCTGGCTATGATTGCACCAATCAAACTCATATACGGAGGCACAAGACACAGCAACTATAACATGAAAAGGATAATATCTTTACCTATTTCTGAAGATCACACTCATTCCTGGAAAATCGCCCACATATATACAAAATTTCCAGTCTAAAGGTAAAGTCAATAATTTTTCAAGGCCCTCATCTCTTAACTCAGAAATCAACTCTATATTGGCCCGATTTGACAATTTTGGGCGTACTACGAGTATCGTACATGACCTCTTACCTCTTACACCAGGACCTGGGCCCTCCGGCCCAGACTCGCTCTGATGCCATGTAAAAGATGAGGCCGAACTGATATTAATCTGTGTTGTATATTAATATGAAAATATATTTACAGACTGTAAGATGTAATTAGGTATGATAGATCAATTAGTTAAAGATATAATTAACTTATTTTTCTTAACATTACCCAATATCAAAATAAAAATAAAGTCATTTTGACTTAGTTCACGCCAGGTTAAAAATGGGCATTCATATGTTCCTCCAATTTATATGGCCGAGCCCTGACCATTTAATTAATGTGTTTCCATAACCAGCAGGTTTAAATTAGTTTACCTAAGATAGATGGACTGGAGAGGTGTATATGGCGTGGGTTAATCATTAATTAAAAGGTCAGCAATTTGGTTTAAAATCTAAAAAGTATTGTCAGGATTCAGTAACAGTGTTAGACAGGAATCCAGTAAGAATGGGCATTTTAATTTAGTGCTGATTACAAATTTTATCAAAATTTCTTAACCACTAGTAACAGTCAAAATCAATTTTCTAGAAAGTTAAAAAACACCAAAACTATTTAATAAACAATCAAAATGAAACTGCTAAGAGTTATTCGCCCAGACTTGTTTTTTGCAAATAATTTGAATTCGAACTTGTCTGAATTCCGCAATCTACACTTGCGTATACGTACTAAAGCGATCTGATCATAAACAGTTATTGAATCATAATGTTAGCCCAGAGTTGTTTTGAGCAAATAATTTGAATTCGAAATTGTCCGAATTCCGCAATATTTTTCCCACAACAAAATTTCTCATTAAATATAATATTTGGTAAGAAACCAAAAATACATGACTGCTTTCCTAAAAAAGGAAGAAATACCACCGTCCCTTGATTCTAGATGAAGTAACATATTAGACAGACAAAACTGAGCTTAGCCAGTACAGATTTGATACTACAAAGTAACTTCCATCCAGCCCTGAAAGCTATTTACAAAAACAAAGTAATGGACTCAGCCTCTAATGGGAAAGTCAAAACCTACACAAACCATGTGAACTAGATACTTCTTTAGTAGTCTTAATAAAGCTTAAGTATAAGTGTAGGTCCCTCATGACCATCTATCTACTTGTGATAACTTATTTATTTATTTACAATTCTTGAGTCTCCAAGTATCTGCAAATCCACAATATTAAGCCTTGTTGTAGTGAGAGTGGTCCAAACTCCAAAGAGTTTTGCTCTTGTATTGGTGCCTGCACCAATCAGTCCTTATCAAACCTTCCACTCTGTTGTCCATTATTTTGGGCAACTCTGTCAAACCAGCTAGTAGTCATCCCATTTTGTAATAGAGGCTTTATAGATCGGTGAGATGGCTCTTTTTGGATAATCTTTACACATTCCAGGCCCCCAAAATCTTGTAACAAACGGTGTTGATAGATGGACTCCCACTCTCAGAGATTGTCTTATTACGTTCTAACCATATATGTCAGCTGACCAGGCAATGTAGTGTTGAATACTTTGACTCCTTCTTTGCCCAATATTCAAAGCATTCACTCATGGAGGTCCCCTCCCATTCTTTCCTTAGCTTTAACCCACTTAAAATTATGCTCCAAATCTGTTGGGTAAATACACATTTTACTAATAGATGGGTAACTGTTTCAGAGTTCTTTTGGCATAAGTGACAAATGTTTGTTCTTTCCCAACCTCAGCTTTGTAGATTGTCCCAGGTAAGGATTTTGTTTTCCGCTGCTAACCAAATAAAGAGCTTTATTTTTAAAGCAAGATTTCAGCTCCAAAAATTCCTCCTCTATCCTATACATTTATGTTGCCAGATTTTAGATGCTATGGCCCCATAAATATTTTTAATAGAAATTACCCCTGACTTATCTTCCCCAATCCATTTTAGTTCATCAATATGGGCATGTAGCTGGATCCCCGACCACATTAATACCCTGCAAAATCAGTCCATTCGGCTGCCATAATCCCCGTGAGACCAAGCTTTGTACTATCTTTCCACTGAGTGAACAATGTCCCTGGATGAAAAACTCCCTTAGCCTAAATGAGGTAGAAAATATTCTTTTGTTTTAAATAAGTAACAAGTTCTTGTGACAGAAAAGCGGAAGCCCCCAACCCCAGAAATGTATCCATAACTATGTGAACTGAATGACCAGATCATGGCTTCTAGCTCAACTAATGTTGGATAATATGCAAAGATTTTAGCAGAGTTTTCCAAATCTGAGAAGCATTTGTCGTTCTATATGTAGCTAGCATAAGTTGCTATCGAGCAATGTAGAAGGTATTTTCCCTTTAGGATTCTGTGCCATATTCCATCCTTAGCCAACACACGCCAAAGTCCAACACTTTGTCAAAAAAGAAAATGTTCTGCAAACCCCATCCTCCTAAAAACTTCGGTCTTGCAATAGAATCCCAGTTGCTGAGATGTAAATGTTTCTTTTCACTACCACCCGACCAAAGAAAAGAATAGATTAGTTGTCTAATCTTGTTGAGGAAAGAAATAGGAATGGAAACCACCGCCATCCAATACACAGCTTGGCTTTCTACTACATATTTTATCAGCACAAAACACCCCCCAAGCGAAAGCCATCTATTACACGAGAGCCCGATTCTTTTTTCAAATTTGAAAATAACCACCTCCAGTCTTCCACCTTATATCTATCAGTCTTGAGATAATAGACAAGGTATCTAAAACCTTCAAAGAGATCAATGAAATTGTAAGAGAAAGCCACTTTAAAAGTAAAAGTTTCTAAGTCTTCCCCTTAGAGCCCAGAGTAATGAAAGGTGGACTTTATCATATTTACCAGCAAACCCGACACTCTGCAGAAATTTTTTAAGATAGATTCAATCTCCCTCCATTCCTGCAGATTTTCTTTTGTCGTTAAAACAACATCATCCACGAAGAAAAGATGGAGGATCTTTAATAATCTTGTGACCATTACCCCAATTATATTCCCATCGCTTTTCTTTAGGATAAAAATTAATCCTTCCGTCACTAATACGAAGAGTAAAGGGGAGAGGGGGCATCCTTGCCTCAATCCTCTTTCACTCTAGAAGAAAGAGGTTGCCTCCCCATTGATCAGTACCACAAAAGTTGCAGTAGACACACAACCCATTATCCAGTTGGTGGTCAAAAGACCAAAACCAATTTGTAATAAGACCAAAACCAATTTGTAATAGGATCAATCTTAAAAAGTCCCAATTAATACAATCATATGCCCTTTTTAGATCAAGCTTCAAAATTAAAGCCTGTAATTCAGTTTAATGTTGTGTAAGCATTCCTTGGTAGTACCAATGACATCCATAATCTGACGCCCTTTTAAAAAACCCAATTGTTCACCAGATAAGGTCCTAGAGAGCATAGGTTTGATCCTATTCGCTACAATTTTTTCAATAATCTTGTAGCACAAATTACACAATGCTATGGGTTTGAAATCTCCAAAAGTAGTTGGTTTGTTGGCTTTGGGAATGAGAGCCAAAAAAGTTGAATTTATGGCTCTAATCACTTCGCCTCTGATCTTGTAGTCCTCAACCAACTCCCTAAAGTCGTCCCCTACTAGATCGAAGAAGTGAATGAAGAACTTAGTAGTGCACCCATTAGGTCTCAGACTTCTATCCTTTGCGAAAGATTTGAGAACTTCGCAAATATTCTCCTTTGTGCAAGGTCTTTCAAGATGTAATGCTTCCTCCTCCTCTACTAATCTGGGATATTGACTAACGACAACAACCTGATTTATAATATTTGTATGGTCCAGATCCCCAAAGAAAATTTTGAAATATCTGTAAGCCTCTTTTTTAAGAACCACCTGTCTAGATAGAACCAACTCATCTTCTGACGTCAATTCCCAAATGCGTTTGCGATTTCTTCTAAAGCTAGAAAAGTAGTGAATTTTTTTTGTATTTTGGACCCCTCTTTTTGTCCATATTGCCCTACTCCTCTATCTCCAAAGTTCCTCTTCAGCCATGAGTATTCTATTACGTTCTTCCTCTAGGGTCTTTAAGTGGTTGTCTATCTATGTTCGCCAAGACCCCCTTATGATCTCCAGAATCGTGGCTTGGATATCCTCCTCTAGCTGGAATTATCTTAAGTTTTTTTTTAATCTCTGCTTCTTTGCCCATCTTTTGACTCTTTGTTTCAAAAGTTTAAGTTTCCACACTAGTCTTCTCTGAACACTTGTTTCTTCTAAAAAGATTTGGCCAGTCCAGACCTCATGGAAAATTTGTGAAAATTATGGTTCCTTTAGCCACGTCGGATTTAACTTGAACAGGTAAGATGACCGATGTGCTGGTGTATCTAACTGCAGAATGACTGGAGCATGATACAAAAGGAAAGGATATGGGACCCGGGACCTATACCTTCCCGTAAGGTTGAGTAGGTCCTTTGATATAAAAACTTGATCCAACCTTTTTGAGATACTCTCAGATCCCGATCTTCCATTTCTCCACGTTGGAGATATTTTCTCCGGTAAAACATCCACAAGTTTATTTCTTTGGAAGACCGCTTTTAAATATCTACCCACTTGGTCCTGAAGTGTTGTGTTCCCTCAAACCTCATTGACATTTAATGTAAAGTTAAAGTCACCTGCAACAATGAGATTCATGCCAGCTAACAAGCCTTTATCATAAACTTTGTCCCAGAATAAGATTTTGTTTGTGCAAGGACCGTATACGTTTAAGAGAGATAGTTTCCTTTTATTTTCACAACATGTACTTGTCAATAGTATACTAGCACATCTTAAGAAAGGAACCAAATCAAACTTAGAGGGATTCTATGTCACCATTATACCCCAGACATGCCAGCTGAATTTACCACACAAACTAGCCACAAAGGTCTTAAGGAATTTATGAAAACCCAAGCTCTCTTCTGATCAACCAAATTTTCTTGGAGAAAAATAATGTCGAGAATAATCCTATCTAGCAGTCGCCTCAAGGAAGCAGTTTTCAGGGCGCCTCCCACCCCTCTGATGTTTAAGGAGAGAAGGATCATGAATTTGACCTGGCTAGGGCTTTGATGCCTCTAAGCACCCTGAAATCAATAATGTTTGTAGAACGAGTTACCAGATTTGTGAAACTCGAGTAGGATTTTTTCTGAGCACTCCTAGTTTTTAAAGGGCAGATCTCCAAGCCCAAACCCCTCGAGAAAGAGAATTATTTCCCATGGGCCTCCCGAGCTCCATCACATGAGTTTAAAGTTTTCATCGACGCCTCTCTATTGAGTAGAGACCTCCCCTGATACGTGGGTAAAGGCACTGGAGACAACATCTCTCTAAAGGAAGGTACCAAAGTATCCAGGATAGCTCCCAAAGAGTTTTCACCTAGTTCTGTTTCCCTTAAACCCGATTGGGCTTCCCTTTCATCCACAAGTTTACTAGAGAGGAACACTTTTTCACTGGTTTCTGCATGCCTTTCAGAAGAATAAAAACTTTGATGTTCAATGGAGACCCCACCTGGTTTTGGTAAATTGTCCCTACAATCTCGGGGTTTACCATCTTTGGCAAAGTCGAAATCTTAGCTCCCACCCGAACCAGAGGAGTAGAAACTGAACCAGTTGGGCACATGCCAACATGGTCCAACAAGGATTCAATAGGACAATCCAAAGAGTTCCACTTTCCTAGAGAAGTAGACAAGTCCAGAGCATCTCGCTCCCTAGCAAACAATGAGAAATAAAGTGAGGGACAAAATGTTTTAAGCTTACCCGCCAAACTTTCCGAAGTCGTAGTCGGCCTTTCCTCCCCCTCTGCGTTGTAGTAGACTTCGGTATCGCATGATTCCACTCATGGTGAGTCCTCACGAGATGATTTTCTAAGATAGGAGGCTTCAGATTCCTCCTCCTCCAACACACCTGTGCAGTCCCTTCGCAAATGTACGGTCTTGCGACAAGTTGAGCATCTAAAGGGGATACCAAGGTAATCCAGTCTTTGGGTCACTACGTGGCCCCTCCAGACGATCTGTAGGGAGTCTAGTAAGCCTGAGTGTATATCAACCTCCACTAAAATTTTGCCTAATCTTCTATCAGAAACCCTTAAGGAGTGTTCCTCAAGAAAAATAAAGTAGTCGAGCTCATTTTCTATGGATTCCATAGCCTTTTCATTCCAAATCTGTAGTGGCAACCCTGGTAACAAAACCCACAAGTGATAGTAACGAAAGTAGTCAGTTGTAGGGTCCAAACTAACCCATCACCTTTTTAACATCAAATTGCAACCACTTATAGCCCACAATTTTTCCAATATCTTCAGTGTATCCTCCGAAATTCTAAAGAGGAATCCAAGCCAACCATGCGATAGGTAAAAAAATTATGGGGCATAGCACAACAGAGGAGACCAAGCACTTTTTATCTAGGAAGGGAGTGGACATTTGCACAAAGAACCATATGAAAGACATCCCACCAATGTGCATAGAGACAACTGCACACTTTCCTCAAGCCCAACATCAAAACCCATAACCATTTTAAGTTTGGTTTTATTAGGTTTCCACACTTTTTTAGTGTCATGGTCTTTGGACAACTTCTTCCCCGGTAGGAAATGACTAGCCGACGAACCTGCAAAAGGTCCACCACCCCTGAAATCTTCAGTTACTGTGTTCCTATGTAGGGTGACACCACTAGATACGAAAACAAACGTAGGCAGGTTACCAGTATTAGTAGGAGCACTCGTTACTGGAGGAAAATTTGAACAACTCCCAAATGCAGTTTGTTTCACCCCAATAAAATTGGTATCTGCGCAAATCTTGTCAATCAAGGAAAATAGCTCGACACTCTTCCAAATAGTCTCGTCAGCCGCACCCATTAATGCATTGACCTCAGCTTCCATCTAAAAGCTTCTGAACCACTAACAACCCGTTGCCACCTCACACTTCTACGACTTCTCCCTCCCGTCGACAAGACCTCTGACCAGCAGTCACTAATGAATTCCACAATCTACACTCACCTCTACGTCGTAAAACAATCTGATTATAATTTAATTTATGACCAATTTTATACAAAATTAAGAAATTCCAAAAATATAATATTTAATAACATTGTTTATCAATTAATATATTAGTTTTTTCAAGATCATAAATACAATTGATATATTATTTTTTTTCAAGATCATAAATGCTCTTCGGCATTTTAAAGTGGCTAAGTAAAATGGACTTTGAAGTAATTATTAGAATGGGTTGCCCCTATGGAGCAGAAAGGATTACTAACATTCATGTTACTATGAAATTCATTCTTTGGGTTGACGATTACTAAAGTTCATGTTAGTTAATTCATTGTTTGTATTCTAGTTAATTGCTTGTTTTTATTGATTTGAAATTTGAAATTATGTATTTTATGGTGATTTGATTTTAAAAATAGAAAATTAATGATATATTTAATAAATTGTAAATAAATTAAATATCAATAAAAAATTAAATATTAATGAATTTTTATAAAATAGTAATAATAATAATAATAATAATAATGCATATCAAATTGGTGTATGAGATTTTTTTGTTTATGGAATAAGGGAATTTTTTCAGCCTAAGGATTTGATTGGTAAAGTCTAAAAAGGTATACATACCCTAGCCCCTTGTTTTTATTGATTTGATTTGAACTTATGACCTCTTAAAAGAAAACACATGTAGTTAACTATTAAGTCCAATCAAACTGTAAAATATAATATATATATATAAATTAATAAATATATATATAATATATAATTTATTTTAAAGAAAAATAAACATTTTTGTATTAAAATAAGATTGATAGAATAATACAAGATTTATATAGATTTATATATAAATTTACCAAGCATTACAATGTGCAAAAATTAAAAAGGTTCATATCCATAAGATAATTGAATGTCCATGGATTGTTTTTTTCTTTGAAATGATTCCTGCTGCATTATAACTACTTTATATCTTCCTCTGAGTTATCATATGTTCAAATTATTAACATAATAGTTTAATAACCTTTTTTTTCATTTCTAACTTCCCAACATTTTCATTAAGCTTACCCGTTCTCTTTTATTCTATCTTCTCACTATTATTTTTCCATATAGATTTCAAATTATATTTACTTAATAGTTTGTGCTTATAACTTACTTTTCCATTGCCCAGCCTCTATTACATTTCTTCTCTAAAATTCTCTTCTCCATCTATCCCATTTTCGGTCACCTCTCACATCTCCATATTCCCCTAAGCAACTCTAAATTCTCATCTCAAAAATGGTGGATCATTTTGAATGTTCATATGCATTGGCCATTGATTCAAACTTAAACCAAAGTCTCCAACCGTCTACCAAAGCATGGAGCTGAGTCCAAGCCTTAACAAGAACGCAATGCCTCCCAGACCTTTCAGAAGCCGAATGCCATAAGGAAGAATGAGAATGTAATAGTCTCTTGCGATGGAATGTGTGTGTACGTGGGAAGCGAGCGTCTTGATTGTCCACTTGCACATCTTCTTCAACGTGTGCCACTTGTCCCCTCTGTCCATACGCTTCTGTCTTGTAAGTTTAATAAATATTTCATGGGAGATGACAATGAACTAAGCTCTACCATTTTTCTTTTTTCTAAGCATTGTCATTTGAAAATTAACTATTTTAAAATTTAAGAATAATCAAGGAATTAAAAACATTTCATTATTATTTGAGTTCTAACTAGCACAGCCACAATCATATAATTGTGGCGGATCAATGCCGAAAGGTTGATAAGATGAAAAGAATCTTTAAAAGAATATATTAAATTTTATTATTGATTAACAAATAAATGTTGAGCTTCATTTATCTGGTATTAATATTTTAATTTATGTTAATCACTTATGTGGCAATCAGTTAGCTATCAAAGTAATTTTTAAATATGATTAGGTAAATGTAAAAAAGTAAACACATAAAACGGATGTCTTTATAATAGCTAAAAAGTTAATGATTGAAATCACAGCCATTTATTTTGTGTGACTACTAAGAATATTCCAACCATATTTAACCATGTCCATAAAAAACTTATTAAGCACTAAACCCCTATTAAATCTGCCCATTGTCAGCGTAATTAACCAAATATCTTCAAAGATCAATTGATAAGGCATATGATATAAGACATGATTGAATGGTTATTGAAAACTCCCTTATTAATGATATATAAGTGACCCTTTTTCTTTAGAATTATCATCTTCAAGGATCAATTGATAAGGCATATGATGAATTATTAGTGAAAATTCCCTTATTAATGATATACAAGTGACCTTGTTTTTTTATAATTATCAAGTTAGTGTTAGTGTTAATACTTTGGTTAATTATTAATGGTTTTGCTTAATTACTAAGTAACTCTTTTTAAGAATCATCAACTTAGTATTAATGTTAAAGTTAGTATTAGTGTTAATATTTTGGTTAATTATTAATAATTTTGCTTAATCTCTAAGTGACTTTTTTTTTTTTTTAAAGAATCATCAACTTAGTATTGTGATAATACGTTTGCAATTGGTGATTTGCTTAATCGTGGGGAATCACCCACCATTAGTGCGCCAATACCTTTGCTTAATAATTAGTAGCATGATCACCCAGCCACACGATTAGTGCCAATATCTCTGCTTAATCATTGTCTTTCCTAATCCCTGAGCCGCCTCCACTAAAATGATCCTAATGATCCCCTGCTCTGTCGAGTGTCTTCAAAATAAGAAAATGTATATAATGTGAAAAAACTTAAAATAATATTTATTAAATATTTATTAATATGGTTTTAAAATTTCAAAGTTATATATATATAAATGAAAATGTGTCGATTTTGTTAGTTTTTTCCATAATGTTGTATAGAAATTTTTAAATTTACAATTGTATAAGAAGTTTGAAATGTCTTACAAAATTGTAAGACCAAAAATCTCAATATAACAAAATTATTGTTCTGTTCAATTGCTACTTTCACTTTGTTCAATCTCCATTTCAATTTTATATTACAGTAATCCTCTTAATATACCAATTTTCACTAATTTTTTTTTCTAAATAAATATATATATATATGATCATT